>BQNB010023450.1:0-59243 GCA_026074375.1 Tanacetum coccineum
CATCGTCGAATAGCTTCCATCAAAACATACTCAAAAAGTCAAAAGCTTCAAGAACCGGCTGCAAGTATTTGCTATCTATGTGCAATTATACATGCTCACTTGTTTGTAAAATAAATACTAACATTTCAAATATGCATTCAGTTGCAAGCTAGTTTGGCAACAACTTAAATATTTACCACTTATAAAATAATTTGTAAAAATCGTGCAATGTCACACCATAGTTAATCCCCACCTTGAACGGGTGAGACAATGATAGTGTTGGGAGATAACATCATTCAATTGTTGTTTTTACAAGTTGTACCAAGTTACCAACTAACAACAATAAAGTATAGTTATGGCCAATTCATTGAATTGAACACTCTGTAAAAACATAAAAAAAATGTCTAGTCGCGTGTGTATTTAGGGACAACTTGTATAAATTCAACACATAGATGTATATATAACTACACATTTAGTTCAAACATTATTTGGTATTTAACAAAAAAATTCGAATTAAGAATGTTTTACGTTGTTACTCCTTGCCTAATGTAAAGCATGCATGTGATTCTTGTATAAGCATGGCCACTAAAAAGTTCAAAAAGAACCAAAATCATAAAAGTGGTCTACCATTAAGTCAACAACCCACGAGATATGAATATGACTACATAAGATGTGTCCACTAAATCACTAATGAATACTTTGATAACGATTTTGTTTTTCTTTTTTTATACTATGCTTGCAACTGAAAACTTATCCAAATATAGTATATATTTGATAAAACATAATTTCTTTGTAGCTAATTTCCAGCAGACATGCCTAATGTTGGCGCAGCAATAGGTTACAGCTGAGGCAGGAGCTTTATTTTATTAATTAAAAAATGAAGCTTATATTTTTATAAATTGTTTTATGAATATTGGAATTTAATCTTATTAATGCAAAACCATATAAAAATAAATTAAATTAAATTTATATTTATATTTTCAGGTTTACGTAATAATCTATTATATTTTGAATAATTTTTAAGTCATTGGACTAGGTATAAGCCTTCATTAGCTATTTTCTATTGGCCGAGGCATACAGAGGCTTATGGCTAAACATTGTGAGACAAACAAAGCTTATTTTAAAGCTCAAGCCCTCATAACCTCGATAAACCCAGTGTCAAACATAACCTAAGATCATAGGTGCCAGGTCATCGGGTTTAATTTTCATGACTCTTTTTTTTCACGTTAGCTTTTATGTTATAACACAACACTTTATGTCATCACATGTCATTTGGTACCCACTTTTTTTGTTTTTCATTTTTCAATTATTAAAAATAATATAATTCTTTATTAATCGAAAGTAAAAATACAAATAACATAAAACTAAAAAAACAATTAGAAAAAAATACAAATATCATAAAACTGCGCTAAGGTCGATATTGGCGCGAATTTCTTATTTTCGATACTCGATGAACGGCGTCCTCGTCCGACATTCCCACTGTGCTCAGGGCAAAAAACGTCATCTCCTCCAGCCTTATAATCCTCGCATCCTTTTCTTTCAACATCTCGTATATCGAATCAGTTGCCTCACGTTTGCGTCTCATCTCTTCTTGCATAACCTCTCTAAATTCTCGAGTGAAACTCCTCCGGTCTCAGGCGTCAAATCCGATTTACATTTTTTTTTGCTTTTCTCGGTTTGTCGGGGGGACATGGTCTCTTATCATCTACGAAAAGCACGTTTGATAACGCTCATTTTATACATATTTCTTTTTTTTTTGAACGGCAACTTTTATTAAACTAGCAAGGTGCTAGAGAAAATTACAAAGAAATTAAATGAGGGTTTTTAAGCCAATCAATCCAATTAAACTTCCTATTACAACGACTATGACACCAATTGAACGCGCACAAAACTAAGTCATCAAAAAGCGTCGACCGCCTGGGAGGATTATCCTGAAAGACACATTTGTTTCTGAAATTCCATAAAATCCACCACGCAGTGTAAAACACTCCCTCCAACAACTCCTTATTCGCCGACGGTAACCGAGTTGAAGAGAACCAATTGTGCCAATCCAAGAACGAGCTCCAATCCTGTTGGTCTAGACCCCACCAGCGACAAACACGTCTTAAGACACTCCGAGCTAAATCACACCGAAATAAGATGTGCTTGATGTCTTCAACAGCATGCTTACAAACAGGGCAAATAGTCGATTCAAGAACCACTCCTCTATACGCCAAATTCAGTCTTGTCGGTAAGCAATCTCTTCTAGCCCGCCAGTTGAAAATATTTACCTTAATGGGAATATTTTTAACCCAGTTTGTAGCCTCGGGATGGGAAGGGAGAATTTTATCGTCAATGAAGTTACGAAGAGCTTTGACACTAAACACACCATCACCTGTCAAATCAAAAATCCACCTGTCTTTAGAGTTAGATAAAGAAACTGTTTCCAACAGGGACTGCAACTCCATCATCTGCTGATGCTCTATACCCCCTCTTGGATCACGACGAAAAGAAGAGCAAACCGAGGATCCCAATTTCACAGCCACAGAAACGTCCTTATCCTCTTCCAAAGCAAATACCCGAGGAAACATAACACTTAAGGGAGTACTATCAAGCCAACAGTCAAGCCAAAAACTAGTATCCCTTCCATTACCAATACGTTTCCTGCAGTGAGACCATAAGTCAATCCCTTTAACATTAAGAGATCGAACTTCATTAACAATAGCACACCAATTGGAAGAAAAATTCAGCGGGTGTTCATCAATCCTTGTACCATATATAGCCTGAATCACACGGCTCCAAAGAGAACCATCCTTAGAAATGAATCGCCATATCCATTTGAAAAGGAGAGCACGATTGAGAGCAAAAAAACTAGACACACCAAGCCCTCTATTTTTCTATAACAAGAACCTTATCCAAGCAAATCCAAGTAATTCTAGGATCTGATTTCCCAATACCATTAAAAAATCTATTACTATCCCCTCCATAATATTTAAAACACCAAGAGGAACTTTAAATAAAGACATGGAATAAACAGGAGACGCACCAAGCACGGCTTTTAAAAGAGTCAAACGTCCACCTATTGATAACGTTTTCTCTTTCCATTTAGAAAGACGATTTCTTAACTTGGAAACAATGCTCTCCCATGCCTTGAGTCTATTTTTTCTATCTCCAATAGAAACGCCAAGGTAACGGAATTGACTGTGCATAATGGAACAACCAATAGCAGAAGCTGCCTGAACAATGATGTCTTGTGACACACCAACACCCAAAAGTTGACATTTCTGAATATTAATACTCAGACCTGAAGCAGCAAAGAAACATCTAAGAACATTAATGATAACTTCCAGATTGGTGTTTGACCACTCACCAACGAACAACGCGTCGTCTGCATAGAATAAATGAGATATGGCCAGCGATCCTGGAAAATGAATACCCTTGAAAAGACCACTATCTACCACACGACAGAAAGATAGGTGCAAAGTTTCCATAATCAAAATGAATAAATATGGTGCGAGAGGATCTCCCTGTTTCAAACCACAATGGAACACGAACTCATTAGAAGGACTACCGTTAACCAGAATCGAAGCTGTAGCAGACATAAGAGAACCCCGAATCCACTTACACCATCGATTACCAAACCCAAAAGCATCCAAAACATCCAATAAGTAATCCCAACGAATTGAGTCATATGCCTTGGCAAAATCCACTTTAAAAAACAAAGCATTTTTACTTCTCCTTTTGCACCATTGAAGTAATTCATCAAGTATAAAGGGTCCGTCTAAAATCTGCCTCCCCGCTACAAAAGCAGTTTGAGTGTCGGACACAAGATCAGAAATGACCGTCTTGATCCTATTAGCAAGAATCTTCGAAACAACCTTATAAACACACCCTATAAGGCTTATAGGCCTGAAATCGCTCACAAGTTTAGCATCTAAGACCTTAGGAATTAGGGCAATGAAAGATGTGTTACATCCTTTAGGAAATGTGCCGTGGTCAAAAAAGTACTCCACTGCCCCACAGAAATCACTTCCCACAAGATCCCAGTATTTTTTAAAAAATTCGAATGAGTACCCATCAGGACCAGGGGATTTGTTATCACCGCAGTTCCACACAGCCGAGCGAATTTCATCACTAGAAATAATCCTCTCCAAGTCCTCGGCCTGACTCGAATCAAGTTTCTTAGGAAATTGGAAATTAATCTTACACCTATAATTAGCTGGTTCTTTAAACCGATCAGCAAAATGATTAAAGAAAGCTTCCTTAACCAGACCAGGATCAGTACACCATGTTCCATTATTAAAAATACCTCGGATAGCCATCTGAGATCTCTTTCTGTTAATAATACCGTGAAAAAATTTTGAGTTTTCGTCTCCCTCAATCGCCCATTGGATCTTAGACTTTTGAAATTGCTCCTTGTTCTCCAAATCATTAATTGCAGAAAGCTTACAATTAAGTTCAGATCTACGTAAAAGAATGTCATCAGAAACCGTGCCTTTGTCGAGGTCCTTATCAATCTGTTCCAACTCTTCAGTTATTGTGACTTTCGATCTACGTGAGGTAGCCCTTTTTTCGTTGACCCAATTCCTGATAATAATCTTCAAAGCTTGTAATTTTTTCTTAAAACGGACCATACCATTTCTGTCGTCATGAGTAAAAGAACGCCAAGCTGTTTGAATCAAATCATCAAAACCTACCAAGTCCAACCATGAGTGATAAAATCTAAATGGAGTTGGGCCAAAATCCACTCGAACTTCCCGAAGAAGGATAGGCCGATGATCAGACAAATGTCGATCAAGACATAAAGCTGTAACGGAAGGAAAGAGATTAATAATACCGTCAGAAACTAAAAACCTGTCAAGTTTGCTCATTTTAGACGCCGATGGATGAGACCACGTGAAAGTATATCCTTCCAGTTTTAAATCCACAAGACCCGAGATGGAAATAAAGTTATCAAATCTGCGCGCACTATATGGGTTAAAACTTGAACCGCGTCTTTCATTGCTAGAACGCACTTCATTAAAATCTCCTAGGACAATCGATTCACCGTTCCAACAATTGAGTAAGCCCGCAATGTAGTCCCACAACATGGATTTACATGAAGCCTGTTGAGGTGCGTAAACAACAACAAATAACAGCTTAGTATTGGTTGGCAGCCACGTCCCGTAAATAGCAATAAAATTATCCGACACCGTAGAATTCTCCTTCTTAAAAATCGTAGCTTCCCACATGCATAAAATACCCCCCGAATTACCTAAAGCCTCCCCATGAACAAAATTATAATTCGAATTACCCCACATATATTTAACATCCATATGAGAAATTGTGGAGAGCTTAGTCTCCTGAATACCAATAAAATTAAGCTTATGATTATTAACTAGCGCCTTAACCCACTCCTTTTTGGTCTTGTTACCAAGACCTTGTATATTGATAGACATAACATTCATCTAAAACCGTGAACAACTCCTTGTTTCTCTATGATATTAGCTAAATCGTTAACACATCCCTCCATATCAAAACCCATAGCTTGACCAACCCGGATTACATCTTCCATAATATTCAAAACAGATCCCCCGTTATTAATACCCTTCTGTCCCGGCCCGTCACAATATTCTTCTGCTGGGATTTCCTGTGAAGAATTCATAACCTGAACATTATTAGGTGATTGACACACCTTATCATTAGTATCATCGTCCTTATTCTCATCCTTATTCTCCACCTCCTCCGGTGTAAACCCTGGTGGATGAGACAATGAGGGACTAGCCACCTTCGTCTCTCCCGCCTTTTTCTTGTACAGACAATCATATATACCAAATGGATCTTCAGAATGGATCTCACTGTGAACATTATTGGGAGCAGGATTAGACGAAGAAGAAACCCCAAAATCTGTTTCTGGAACTTCATTAACATCACTAGCAATTCCCTCATCCAAATCATGCCCATTTACCACGTTATCTACTGTATCACTCACTGACTCATCATCCGAAATGCACTCCTGATCTTTATGAATAACAAAAACGGGATTCCAAGTAAATAGTTCTTTGGCTCTAACCATGAATATTTTACCTTTGATTATGATCTTAAACGACTCCAAGATAGAAGTAGCAAACTTCGTTTTGATACACAGACGCTTACGCCCAAAAGATATGTCAGACTTATCTTCAATATCAAGTGTTTCTCCCCACTTTTTCCCAATTCTAAAAAACGTCTCTCTAGACCAAGCCTTGAGGGGAACGCCCTCAATATCAACCCAAACCAACCGTTCATCACTAACGAAATCGTCTACAGCATCTTGAAGAACCGAAAACCAAGAGTTAAGCCCTGTATGACTCATCATTTGTTTCTTAATATCTTCATTATCCAGATCCATCATTACCCATAAACCTCCTAGATACGTAATCTTAGTACGGGAAAAACCTTCATCAGCCAGAATGCCATATAAGTTAGGAATGGAATTGAAGTCTTTAACTTTTCCCATAACGTTGAAAGACAAATTTCGATCAACTAAACACGTCTCATCAAGCACTAAAGCAGGCAAAGAGGAAATTTTAGGTCCGTTACCACCAATAACAACATTCACATACGATCCTGAATTGACTGTAGGTGTTTTACCAGCCACCTGACCAAAGGTTTTTGCAGAAACCCCACTTTTACCCATACGCAGAGGGTTAGACTTGACCCCACTGTTTATCCCCTCGGTACAAAACTTAGAACCATTCTGAGATTGCGGATTAAACTTCGATGATTCCCTCTGAAACCTAGCAACATTCGCCTTAATTCTAAGTTTATCAATCCACACAGTGCATAAATTATCCACCAAACGATCCACATTAAACACATTAATAAAACGTACAAAACCAAAACGTTTACCATCTTTCGACCTTTTCAATGGAATAAAAGAATCGATCACATGACCATATTGCTTGCAAGCCTTAAAGAGATCTTTGGCTAAACAAGATTCCGGAAAATTAGTAACATAAATGGAAATCGAAATACGACACACATCATCTTCATAACCCATTGAATTCAAATCAGCAGACTATTTGGATTGAAGGGAGATCACAAAAAAAACACGAAAAAACAAAGGGGGGAATAAGAACCCTAACCAAAAAACCAATCTAAAAAACCAAATCTAAAAACATGTCGAATTAATTAAAAAACATATAAGGACATCAAATCATCGACCAACCAATCCTCGGTAGATTAATTGATCATAGGACGTATAGGGAGCGAAAAAACACAAGCCTATAAGCCTCACAATTAATAGCAGCAAGATCAATTGAGCGAAGATGAATCAACATAATACGTTTGTTAATCAATGAATGATGTTAATTAGATTGAATTAATAGATCAGAGTCATCGAAGGGGTTAAGCAGTTTTTTATTATATTAATTATTTTGAGTTTGTTATCGAATTATTATACATATTTCTATATGCGTTATTTGCGCTTTTATATATATTTATTGGTTAATTATAAGAACTTTCGATACTTAATAGACTATATTTGCTATTGTAGATTCATGGTACGTGTCATGGAAGAAAACGGAAGAATACACGAAGAATTGAAGCTTAAACGAAGAAGTAAATTCAAGTTCTAGCTTCCCGACACATGTTCAATGTTCTGGCCATAACTCGGTCATACGAACTTGGATTGAGTTGATTCAAGCGGCCACAAAAAGAGAATTCAATTATCTACAACTTAGAGAAACGGTCAAGAGCTGTAAATGCCCCAAGTACGGCGTACTTTCAAGGAAGTGCGGCGCACTTTTCTGCAATTATGACGAATGTTCTTAAATGAGCTTGGCATTCAGTGTGACTGGTCATTTGCCTTCCTACCCTTCCTTAGCACGTCTAGGGGAGCCATTTTATCTATAAATACCAGTCCTAAACCAAGGAGGAAGAGGAGAAAAAGATTCAAGACCAAGTACGGCGTACTTCTCCACAAGTACGCCGCACTTTAAAACGAAATAAATGAAGATAGTTATTGCCTGAAGTACGGCGCACTTTTATATAAGTACGCCGCACTTTTATCCAGCATTAATAATCCTTAACCGATAATAGGTTAAGTACGCCGCGCTTGTAACAATTCACATTTTCACGTCATTCTACGTCAATAAATATTCAACTATTTATTTTAAACTTTTACGCGTTCACTTTTAATTTTCAACGTTTAGTTAAATCGTGTAAACTAAAAATCAACATTCAACGTAAACGGGCATCAAACAAATAAAAGTTTACGTCAAACAAGTGTTATATTATTTTTACCAAGATAATTATGGACTTTTCACTTTTTATTTTTTTTCGTTACGTAAAACGTCTACGTTTCGCAATAAAAACACTTTCATGCATGCATGGGAACCCATAAACCCATCTATACTTCAACAAATACCCACTCTTATACCGAATACCCAAAATTTACAAAATGTTTCACTATTTTATACTCCTAACCGTCCATGCTTATGCATACACAAGGAAGAATTCAAATAAATACATACCAAACCCACTAACACATATTAAGCTTATTAAACTATATCCTTTACCCACAAGATCTTCACATAAGCTTCTACCTAAAGAGTTTAAGCCACCAAAGCCATTTCTTTGTCCCCTTTGGCTCACTAGGACACGGAAAGGCATGCTTGGCATGAAAGACTAGTCAAAATCCTACATTGTCATACTAGCTACAAGCTTATTATATTAATTTAGCCATACCACCTTTAATCTTATAAGCCAACAAGTCTTCTCACTTACCATTCACAAAGAAATATCACACACACTTCTCTCTTTTTGGCTCTCTTGTGTCCGGATCCTATAGCACCAAAAACAACAAATTGGTTTGGATTTTTTAAGCAACTTTACAAGATTATTCAAGAGGGTTTAAGTAGTTACAAATATAAGGGTTTGCATAGGTTTATTAGTGTTCGTCACCTCCATTTTCATTCATACATAGTTCCATTTACATCTCTTCATTTCCATATACTTTTCTTACTTTTTTTTTTTTTTTTTATTATTTTTATTTTTTTTTTTTTTTTATTTTTTTTTTTTTTTTTTTTTTTTTTTTTTTTTTTTTTTTTTGTTTTTATTTTTTTTTTTTATTTATGCAGCTTATTATTATGAAATCAACACTAAGGTTTTATTTTAACAAGATATGTTAAGAATCATGTTTTATATATTTATCTTTATTACCACCCCAAAAAAATTTAGCCCGAATTCTTTCCAGGTCTTGAAGGACCGATTCGGGTGCTCTGAAAATCGATAGATAGTAGATACCAAGACTACCAAGCACAGACTTGATAAGAGTCAGACGACCCCCAATCGACAGAAGATTAGCTTTCCAAGAGGAAAGCCTCATATGAAAACGATCAACAAGCGTCTTCCAGCTAGCAATAGACTTCATATTGGAACCAATGGGGAGACCAAGGTAATTGAAAGGGATATCACCTGCAATACAACCAGCATTGCTAGCCATACTTAAAACTTCATCTTTATTAACCCCAATACCATAAATATTAGACTTGTGAATATTAATCTTGAGACCCGAGGCTAGATAGAAAACATGGAGAACACGAATGATATTATCCATGTCTTTAGCATTCCAATCCGTAGTAATGATCACATCATCTGCATAGAAAAGATGGGAAACATTGATAGTAGAATTCTTAATATTAACACCAGTAATCAAACCATTTCCCACTGCTTCCTCAAAAGCATTATGGAGACCTTCCATAACCAAGATGAAAAGGAAAGGAGATAGAGGATCTCCTTGCCTAAGACCACGCTTAATGGAAAACTCAGACGTAGGGCTACCATTAATAAGAATAGAAGCTCTCGAAGAATTGAGACAAGCTTTAATCCAAGAGCACCATTTATTACCAAATCCAAAACTGTCGAGAATGTGAATCAAGTAATTCCAGCTTATGGAATCAAAAGCCTTTTCAAAGTCCACTTTAAAAATAAGGAGCTTCTTTTTTCATTTTTTATACCACTCAATGATTTCGCTTAGAATAACGGGGCCATCAAGAATTTGACGACCAGCAATAAACGCCGACTGTTCCTTGCTAACAATCTTGTCAATCACTTTACTTTATGAATATTGCATATACATTTACTTTGTCTTATAAACTAAACAAACCTATAGTGTGGTGATCTAGCTTAATAGATACATTGTTGTGATATTATTCAAGTATGCATGCTTATACGACTTATATTAAAAAAGGTTGCATTCACGACTTATATTAAAATAGGTTGCATTCCCGACTAGTTGTGTCGTCATTCATTGATTGATTGCCCATTCACTCATACCATCGTCTAAGGTGAGTTTATAGCCTCACGTTTTACTCGTTTTACATATACTTTATCATTTTTGGGGTGAGAATACATGCACATTTAAAAATTGTTACATACTTGTTTTCATAACTTGATTACAAACTCATTTACATGATCGATTACAAACTCGTTTACATACTCATTTACTTATCTCGGGTTGAGATACATTTCTTATTTACAACTATGGACGCAACAACTTTACTTTTAACTGATTACGGATTGCCTAAGTAGAATGAGGTGTTAATTAGTGCTGGTAAGCGCGAGTGTTATAAAATAAATCTATTTGGGGAGTGACTACCCCCGTTCGGGTGATTAGCTCTCACTAGTTCGAGATCGAACTAACGAACATTATACCATGTCGGAGCATTGGACTACATACACGTGAACTCTTACTGTGCCTTGAATAAAGTGGCATACTGACATGTCTGAGCCTCAGCGTCATAGAACTTAGAGCAATTGAGCTTACTTTTCATGATATTGTGCACATTACATTATCATACTTGGAAATCTTGCGGTCCAATACATACATACTCTTTTGTGACTATTTAAGGATTGAAATGGTCATGCATATTTTACAAAACTATGATTTCAACATACATTTTTGTGACTATATAAGGATTGAAATGGTCATGCATACTTTATAAATCTCATATTTCAGCATTTTAACAAACGCATTTTGTGTGGTTTGTGGTTATACACATTAAAAACACACACACACACACACATACACACACACACACACACACACACACACATATATATATATATATATATATATATATATATAAAAGTTTATGCGTTACAAGTCTTGTATGGGAGGGACTTGTAATACAGTAAATTTGTATATATATAGTTTTGTGATTCACATTTATACTTGCATAAACCTATGAACTCACCAACTTTATGTTAACACTTTTAAGCATGTATTTTCTCAAGTGAACAAGCTACTTTGACTTAACTGATGTGCATTGGAGTCCAAACTTTACAAGATTACTTTTCAAATGACACATTTAGAGGTCGTTCTCTCATGTCTTATGCAATGGTATTACGAAGTAACGCTCCTGGAACATACTTTTTACTGCGACCCATTTTAGATGTGTTACAGATTGGTATTCAGAGCCAAGGTTATAGAGAACTATGTTGCATATTTTATCTAGATTATAACCGTTTTCACAAACATCGCATCACATCAAACTTTTTCATGTGCATACAGACTACTTGCTTACTTGGTTACATTACTTGCCTACAGTACTTGATTACATGACTTATATATATATGCTTACTTTCCTTTGCGTATATATTACATTTATTTATATAAGAAGTTATCTATATAAATACTAGAACATTTCTCAAGACATTGTGAATGACACGATGGTCTTTAAATCTTTTATGATTTCACATAATATCGTATTACATAACATTGAAACATGTCATAGTACACCGATCCCACAAGTTATCTTTATCATTCAACTTCGAGTTTAAACACCCGCCCCATACTATTGAAACACGACTTTAACCCGTCACCTCGCAACATTTCATCTTTAGAGCACGACTTTTAGAACTAAACTAATTTTATATTTTCTTATTTTGAAGAAAATGCCGCCAAAGAAAACCACCACCCATATGACCGATGATGATATTAAGCAATTGATAGCCCAATGAGTTGCTGATGCGTTGGCTGAGTATGAAGCTAATAGAGGCAGCGGCAGTGGTGATGATAGTCACAATTCCAGAACTGGTGAAAGAAGACATGTGCCTACTACTCGTGAGTGCACCTATAGTGACTTCTTGAAATGCCAACCCCTTAATTTTAAGGCTACTGAAGGAGTCTTGGTTTGAATCAATGGCTCAAGAAAATGGAATCTGTATTCCACATAAGCAACTGCACTGTTGCAAACCAAGTCAAGTTTGCAACATGTACTCTTCTTGAAAATGCTCTAACGTGGTGGAACTCCCACGTTAAGACTGTTAGTCATGACGCTGCATATGGAATGACATGGAAAACACTGAAGAAGATGATGACTGACAAGTACTGTCCAAGGGGCGAGATCAAGAAGCTAGATATTCAACTGTGGAACCTGAAGGTTAAAGGTACTGATGTTGTGAGCTATGCACAACGGTTTCAAGAGTTGGCATTGATGTATGGGAGAATGTTTCCCGAGGAATCTGATGAGGTTGAGAAGTATGTTGGAGGACTTCCCGATAATATTCAAGGCAGTGTGATGGCATCCAAACCAAAGACAATGCAAGACGCAATTGAGATTACTAATGAGCTGATGGAACAGAAGGTTCGTGCCTATGTTGAAAGACAAGCTGAGAACAAGAGGAAACTTGATAACAACAACCAAGCTCAACAACAACCTCCCAAGAAGCAAAGTGTGGCTATAGCTTATACCGCTGGGTCTGGTGAAAGGAAGGAGTATGCTGGAACTCTACCGTTGTGCAACAAGTGCAAGTTTCACCATAATGGCCCGTGCACTATAAAGTGTGCAAATTGAAAAAAGGTTGGCCACGTGACCCGAGACTGTAGGAGTCCTGTTAACCACCAAAGAACCCTCACCTGCTTTGAATGTGGGAATCAAGGGCACTACAAAAGTGACTACCCAGAGTTAAACAATCAGAACCATGAAAAACAAGTTGGAGGCACTGAAGCACGTGGAATGATGTATGCCTTAGGAGGAACCGATCAAGACATTGACAACATGGAGGATGATATCAATGCTTAGACTCTATTTCTTTTAAGAATTCTCGTTGTATTTTCTCTTAAATTTTCGTTGTGTTGTATGAATGATTTTAAATGATCTATCAAATCAATGTGTTGTGAAATTTCGTCAAATTTACTTTAATTCTCTATTATTTATACAAGCCACTCCTACAAATATTATGAAATTATAACACCATTTTGAAGAAAATGAGCATCGCATCGTTAGCCCTCAAATATACATAGCCTGATCACCTATGTATAATTCAGGAAAGTATTATGCTATGCTGAGAGTAGTCACCCTAAAACTTCTTGTTAAGAAACAATTTTCTATTTATATCAAGTTTTGTGTGCGTATTCATAAAACGTATTTATCACGAGGAACCAAACTAATAATCATAATAATTAAGTAAACTCTTACACCACCTTACTGCAAAGGGTCGACATCATCTCACACCAAATCTTAAGGGTCTTCAGGGTATAAACAAGGAGTTAAAGACATTAGGATGACAAATTTACTTAGCACATATTAGGAGGATTAAGACGAGTATCTATACCTCTTCATCAACACCATTCCGGAAGGCAACTCAAACTGAATTTCGGGACAAAATTCTTTTAACACGGGGAGACTGTAACAATTTACATTTTTACGTCATTCTACGTCAATAAATATTCAACTATTTATTTTAAACTTTTACGCGTTCACTTTTAATTTTCAACGTTTAGTTAAATCGCGTAAACTAAAAATCAACATTCAACGTAAACGGGCATCAAACAAATAAAAGTTTACGTCAAACAAGTGTTATATTATTTTTACGAAGATAATTATGGACTTTTCACTTTTTATTTTTATTCGTTACGTAAAACGTCTACGTTTCGCAATAAAAACACTTTCATGCATGAACGGGAACCCATAAACCCATCTATACTTCAACAAATACCCACTCTTATACCCAATACCCAAAATTTACAAAATGTTTCACTCTTTTATACTCCTAACCATCCATGCTTATGCATACACAAGGAAGAATTCAAATAAATACACACCAAACCCACTAACACATATTAAGCTTATTAAACTATATCCTTTACCCACAAGATCTTCACATAAGCTTCTACCCAAAGAGTTTAAGCCACCAAAGTCATTTCTTTGTCCCCTTTGGCTCACTAGGACACAGCAAGGCATGCTTGGCATGAAAGACTAGTCAAAATCCTACATTGTCATACTAGCTACAAGCTTATTATATTAATTTAGCCATACCACCTTTAATCTTATAAGCCAACAAGTCTTCTCACTTATCATTCACAAAGAAATATCACATACACTTCTCTCTTTTTGGCTCTCTTGTGTCCGGATCCTATAGCACCAAAAACAACAAATTGGTTTGGAATTTTCAAGCAAGTTTACAAGATTATTTAAAAGGGTTTAAGTAGTTACAAACATAAGGGTTTGCATAGGTTTATTAGTGTTCGTCATCTCCATTTTCATTCATACAAAGGTCCATTTACATCTCTTCATTTCCATATACTTTTCTTACTTTTTATGCATCTTATTTATTAGTGAAATCACCACCTATGTTTTATTTTAACAAGATATGTTAAGAATCATGTTTTATATATTTTTCAAGTATATTTGTTCATATGGTAAAATGAAGTTAAGAATATTGTAGATCTATAAAATACATTAAATTTGACATATTACAAGTATTGTTTAAATTATAAAACAAGTGGTAGTTTATTTCTTGTTATGACTAGTTCACATAAAATCATGATTTATTCTTTTATGTTCTTGACATTTACACATGAAATGAATGAATAATTAGAGGACTATAATGTAGAGTACTTTAATTATACACAAGTTAGTGTGTTGGACAAAATAAAGGACTTGTAGTTGGGTAAACTTGGTAAAAATCGCAAAGCGAAAACGTATAAGCAAACCCCCTAGAACAGCTGGACAAACTGGTATTGGCAATGGTTCCTTGGCTGAGTATGGACCTAAAAATGCATTAGTATGTCTTCCCACAATTCCGTGGATGTAAAGAACTCAAAAAACGGATGTAAAACGAAAGAGATATTGAGTTTACGAGAAACCGGTGTTAATAAACAAATTTCAGCTTTGTTGTTATTTTATGTAGGCTGTTAAGAATTCTAATTAGTGTTTACGAGTGTTTTTGGGTTCGTTTGGACTATAAAAACCTTAACAAACGATAGTGTATCACTTACATATTATTAATACGCGTTTTAAAACTTTATATAAATCATTTACGAGTATAATTAAACTATATATACTTAACGTTTTATCAACAATAAAAATAGTGAAATCGAGTTAAGATGACTAAATTAATCTGTTGGCTATTAGACTATTTTTCTACATTTTTTAAACATATATATAAATACTTAAATATTTAATATCAATGATTATATAAAAACTATTTTACAAGTTTAATTATATACTTATACTTAGTCATTATTTATCAAGTCTTATAAATAATATCTTTCACAAGTAAATACATGTTGGGTATTTACTTTATGAACATTACATATACATTTACTTTATCTTATAAACTAAACAAACCTATAGTGTGGTGATCTAGCTTAATAGATGCATTGTTGCGATATTATTCAAGTATGCATGCTTATACGACTTATATTAAAATAGGTTGCATTCCTGACTAGTTGTGTCATCATTAATTAATTGATTGCTCATTCACTCATACCATCGTCTAAGGTGAGTTTATAGCCCCACGTTTTACTCGTTTTACATATACTTTATCATTTTTGGGGTGAGAATACATGCGCATTTAGAAATCGTTACATACTTGTTTTCATAACTTGATTACAAACTCGTTTACATAAACGTTTACAAACTCATTTACATGATTGATTACAAACTCATTTGCATGGTCGATTACAAACTCGTTTACATACTCATTTACTTATCTGGTTGAGATACATTTCTTATTTACAACTATGGACGCAACAACTTTACTTTTTAACTGATTACGGATTGCCTAAGTAGAATGAGCTGTTAATTACTGCTGGTAAGCGCGAGTGCTATAAAATAGATCTATTTGGGGAGTGACTACCCCTGTTCGGGTGATTAGATCTTACTAGTTCGAGAATCGAACTAACAAACGTTATAACATGTCGAGCAATAGGAATGCATACAAGTTAACTCTACTGTGCCTTGAATATGTGGCATACTGACTATGTCTGAGCCTCAGCACATAAGAACTAGGGTCATTGAACTTACATTATTAAGATATTATGCACATTACATTAATCATCTTGGAAATCTTCAGTCCAACCACAGACATACAGTCTTTTGTGACTATTTAAGGATTGAAATTGTCATGCATACTTTACAAATCTATGATTTCAACATACATTTTTGTGACTATTTAAGGATTGAAATGGTCATGCATACTTTACAAAATCTTTGATTTAACATTTTAACAAATGCATTTTGTGTGGTTTGTGGTTAATACGCATTTAAAAACACACACACACACAAACACCACCACACACACACACACCACACACATACAACACACATATATATATATATATATATATAAATAAATATAATATAATATATATAATATATATATATATATAAGAATAAATATATATATATATATATATATATATATAATATATATATATTAAATATATATATAAGCTTATAGCGTTCAAGTCTTGTATGGCGGGACATGTAAATACAGGAATATTTTAATAATATATAGTTTTGTGATTCACATTTATACTTGCATAAACCTATGAACTCACCAACTTTATGTTGACACTTTTAAGCATGTATTTTCTCAGGTTAACAAGCTACTTGACTAAACTGATGTGCGTTGGAGTCCAAACTTACAATAGTTACTATTTCAAATGACACATTTTAGAGATCGTACTCTCATTCTTGTGGAATGGTATTATGAAGTAAAAGCTCCCAGAATATATTACTCTTCGCTGCGAACCCTTTTGGGGTGTTACAACACTTTTTATTAAAGTGCGTCGTACTTCAACCCCTCACACAGCCTATAAATAGTGGTGGAAATCACCCCATTTAACACACACTTCTTTATCATCATCTCTTAACACACACTTTTATATCATCATCTCTCAACACACACTTCTACAAAAACTCTCACATTAATCCACACCATCTAATCACGAATCTACAAGTGTAGTGACAGTACTTTAAGTGGTTCCGGGACAATAGAGAATAAATATTATTGGGTATTCATAATAGGTTTTCAGATGAGTAACTTGTAATTCGACGTGTTTACTATCATAAACTTGGTAAACACTCTATTAATCCTTTTAATATGATTCTCACTAATTTCATGGAGTTTATTATGTGTTTTATTTCTGTTGTTATGGAGTAATTTCGTTATGTTTGTTTAGGCGTTCTTGAGATGTGATATAAATGTATGCCTTGGATATATGCTTTTGATTATGTAATTTGTATGCTCGATATTGTTATGCTAAGATCATTGGTTATTGTTTAATTTGTCATTGCAATTAAAGTAGGTCGAAAGGCTCTATTGCTTTGATATAATTTCGCTCATTGTTTGTCTATGGCAATTCAGTATTAACCTTGTGAGAATTGGTTAATACAACTATGATCTATCTAAGTATAATAATGTTTAATGCTTAATCTCATGTCTAACGAACTTGATTAAGAGAGTATATTTGTTACATTCTTGACCACAAACCGATCTTTATGCACTTGACATGTTTAGAATTATAGGCCGAAAGGGTTTCTTTTATGTTCGGTAGATATATTTGCTTATGTGATTACCCGTCATATATTGCTTATATGTATTGTTTGTATGTTAAGGATGATATATTGAGAAGACATACTCTAAATGTGTTCTCAGAAAAAAGTTTTTATGACATTTAAAAGTAGACGAATGTCACTTAATATCTTAACAAGACATGCCAAAATATATACTCAAAAGGAGTTATATTATAAGAAAAATAAATGGGATAAAAGTGAAAATGATATTCACCTGAATGTAAATGAAAATGATTCCGTATACTAGAAAGGTGGGGAAGGATGAGCGAGAATAAAGAGAGAAAGTGTTGACCAAATGTTAGCAAAGATGGTTTAGATTAACATATTTTTTTCACTGACAATGACAATCATGGTATGTTAAAATGATGTTGATGGGATCGTTGTAAAAGAACAAGTTTTACAACTCCCTAGGCAGAGTACCTAATCGTTGCAGTGTAGTATAGCAAGGACTCGAGGGTTGTTATCGTTCTCTAGGGGAATAGCGTGTAAAGGCTCGAACTAACCCTAACTAAGATATAAGGGTTGAAGGAAGAATATTTTTTTGTATTTTTATATTTTTAGAAAGCAAGTAAAATTTTGGTTTTGAGAGGGGGTTTTGGTTTTAAACTAATTAAACTAAAATTAAATCTAAACTACTTTGGTGGAGACTTGTATAGGTAAACGTATTTACTTAATCATGCACTAATCCTTAGTTTGCTTCTCCTAATCCTATTGTTTTGTCACACTTGTGATGATCTGTGTAAGTATTTCCTAGGTCATGAACGAATTACACGAATCCGTCATTTATGTAATATTCCGTTAAGGCAACGCACAAGTAAGGTAGTATGAAGACTATTACAAGGCCCCTAAGAGTACATTATATGCATTAAAACACTTAAGAGGGATTAACCATATTAGGGGGTAGGTAGTATGAAGACTATTACCGATGGTATCCTTTTTACGCAATCACGTTTTCCTAGACGTCTATGCTAATGTAATATTTTATATCCAGTTTTCTAGAGCCTAACGCGCACATCCATCACAAGAAGCAATATCAAGAGGATCTACAAACTAAGTTTCATGCAATCATAAGTAAATACTAATAGATCTAGCCTAGCATGTTAAAGAGAAGTGAAGAACAGTAATTAATCAGACAACACATAGACGTATTGAAAGATTAAGAGATAAAGGACTTCACTTGATTAAAACATGAGTTAAAGGCTGCTACAAGATGGTTTTTTTAACCTAAAATGACCTAACCGCTGCTAAACTTGAACCCTAAGTATAAAGTTCGTATCCTAAAAGTTCCACTCTAAAACCCTAAAAAAGAGTTTGTATATATAGGAAATAGATCACGATGGCGTCGCAAGAATCCTGACGCCGTCGCTCTGCCAAATCTTCTAGGGCTTCATTGAGGCGGTTACGTTCTGATGCCGTCATAAAAATCTTGATGATGTCGCTTTGATGTTCTGACGTCGTCGACCAGTATTTTGACGCCGTCTCCACAGTCTGTGAGCAATTTCTTCATCGGCTTTGGTGTAGAGTTGTAATCTCGTCCGTTTCTTCTCCAAATGAGCCCAAGTCATGTGTATTTCCTCCAAATTCCATCCAAGTGCTAAAAATACAAAAAGAAACGATTAAGCATGTATTTTGGGGATATTTGCATGATTTATGGGATTAAATGACCCTGAAAAAATGTATAAAATGACACCTCCTCAAATACCCCTACACTTGAGATTTGTTTGTCCTCAAGCAAATGGACTTTTCTACATAGACAATAGCAATATCGAAGGCATTTAACTTACTTTTTAAAAATAGTTTACGACACAACCAATTAGACCTCGTAATTAAAAGCACGAACATTATACACTAGCACCTAACAATAAGTGTTTGGATTTTCTCTTTCTCTCAGGTGTATAATGATATATAACAATATAGGAAACGGAAAATTAACACTCATTACCTGTCATATCATATAAATTACCATAAGCTTAGTAAAGGATCAAACCTCTATCGTTGTGGCGTAAGCACCTAGGAATTACTATCAAAGAGGTCTTTTAAGGGTTGTGATGTATGAGTCTAAGTTAAACGAAAACGGAAACGGATGAGATATATTTGGGTGACTTTTGGGGGTGAATTTGGGTAACTTGAACAGGTGATTTAGGAGCAAGATGAGCTTCTATCAAGTATTGGACTTGATTTTCAAGCTCGATGAGACGACAGTCAGATGTACTCGGGGAATCTTGAGGCAAAGAGATCGCCTTGACCGGTTTAGCGAAGTCTCTTGGGTCATTCCAACTTTCGTTGTCATAGAGGGAGAGGTCCTTTAATAGTGCCCATGATTCTTCAATATTTTGTCACATAGCTTACCACCGACCGATTGATCGATGGTTCGCCTTGTGGCGGGATTGACATAGTCATAAAAGATTTGGACTTGGTGCCAAAGATCGATGCCATGATGAGGGACTTTTTGGAGTAAGTCCTTGAAACGAGTCCATGCTTCAGAGAGAGATTCACCTTGATCTTGTTGGAACATCAAGATGTCATTTCAAAGTTTATAAGTCCTCCCCGGTGGAAAGAATTGAGCAAGGAAACGGGTAGCAAGATCCTCTCAAGTGGAGATGGATCATGCTGGAAGACGTTTGAGCCAATTGCTGGCTTGATCGCGAAGGAAAAAATTAAAATAAACGTAGGCGCGTCCTTTCCCTATTTGCAACATCAAGGTCAAGTAAGTCCACAAGTTTTAGAAAATCCTTAAGATGTTGGTTTGGATACTCGGACCGAAGTCCGTGGAATGAGCATCCGTTTTGCACCAACCAGATGGTGTCGGATCACAGAGGCACCACATTGTTCCTATCGGGGAGCTTAATGGTGTTTTGATAGCCCTTGTAGCTAGGTCTAGAGTAATCTCCAAGAGTACGGATAGGATTTTCATTTTCCATGGATGTCAACGAAAAAGATTTTACACAACAAAGGGAACAAAGAAAAGATAGACTATGAGAAAGCTAATTGACAAAAATTAAAATCTCACTCGATAGGAATCAAGTGAGTAGACCTAAGCTAAATTAAGTTCGAAACCTATACTATTCCCCACGCAGCGGCGCAAAAAACTTGATTCGGTCGTTATAAACACACCAGGTTTTACAACTCCCTGGGCAGAGTACCTAATCGTTGTAGTATAGTATAGCAAGGACTCGGGGGTTGTTATCGTTCTCTAGGAGAATATTGTGTGAAGGCTAGAACTAAACCTAACTAAGATCTAAGGGTTGAAGGAAGAATATTTTTTTGTCTTTTTATATTTTTAGAAAGCAAGTAAAATTCTAGTTTTGAGAGGGGGTTTTGGTTTTAAACTAAAATTAAATCTAAACTACTTTGGTGGAGACTCGTATAGGTAAATATACGTATTTACTTAATCATGCACTAATCGTTAGTTTGCTTCTCCTAATCCTATTGCTTTGTCACACTTATGACGATTTGTGTAAGTATTTCCTAGGCCATGAATGAATTACACGAATTAGCCGTCTATGTAATATTCTGTTAAGGCAACGCACAAGTAAGGTAGTATGAAGACTATTACAAAGCCCCTAAGAGTACATTACATGCATTAAAACACTTAAAAGGGATCAACCATATTAGGGGTAAGGTAGTATGAAGACTGTTACCGATGATATCCTTTCTACACAATCACGTTTCCCTAGACGTCTATGCTAATGTAATATTTATAGCCAGTTTTCTAGAGCCTAATGTGCACATCCATCACAAGAAGCAATATTAAGAGGATATACAAACTAAGTTTCATGCAATCATAAGTAAATACTAATAGATCTAGCCTAGCATGTTAAAGAGAAGCGAAGAACGGTAATTAATCAGACAACACATAGACATATTAAAAGATTAAGAGATAAAGGACTTCACTTGATAAATACATGAGTTAAAGGCTGCTACAAGAGGGTTTTTAAACCCTAAAACGACCGTAACAGCTGCTAAACTCGAACCCTAAGTAATAAAGTTCGTATCCCAAAAGTTCCACACTAAAACCCTAAAAACAAGTTTGTATATATAGGAAATAGATCACGATGGCGTCGCAAGAATCCTGACGCCGTCGCTCCGCCGAATCTTCTAGGGATTCATTGAGTCGGTTACGTTCTGACGCCGTCATAAAAATCTTGACGCCGTCGCTTTGATGTTCTGACGGCGTCACCAGTGTTTCTGACGCCGTCTTCACAGTCTGTGAGCAATTTTTTCATCGACTTTGGTGTAGAGTTGTAATCTCGTCCGTTTCTTCTCCAAATGAGCCAAAATCACGTGTATTTCCTCCAAATTCCATCCAAGTGCTAAAAACATAAAAGAAATGATTAAACACATATTTTGGGGTTATTTGCATGATTTATGGGGTTAAATGACCCCGAAAAAGTGTATAAAATGACACTTATCACTCGGCATCAACTCTAACTGGCTCTGGAGGATCCCATTTGGTTTTGGTCCTCAAGAAATTCCAAGCTAACTATTGAGTGGAGGCGTTATTACCTTTTTCCTCGTCACGATTGTGTGTGGCAACGTTGGATTAAATCTAGCTCGTTTTTGCCACTTTTACTCAAACATTTTAGATGTTTGTAATTGATGTTGAACTTTGGTAATTATTGTTCAACGTTGTCCACCTTCCCGTTATCATATCTTGGTCAGTCCAACACTCGGAGGATTTTGTTGAATTCCAAAACCTAGTGCCACAATTATTTTTCATCTTGGTTATTTCCGATAGTATTGTCCTCGGATATTGCTATGTAACATTCGGCTAATAGTAGTTCTTCTTCTCGGGTCCAACGAGTATTTTTTTCTTTTGGTCGCATTGAGGATGTAGATAGGTTTTTTTCTTGGCATATATTTTGCCTTTTCTTCGCCACCTTTTGGGTTCCTTTTGTGGCTCGTCGATTGGTTGTTGTGTTTCATCGGTTTGGTGGTTGTGAGACGGGTAGTGGCATAGAGTCCGGTGGTTGTTGCGAATGTTTTTGTTGAAGTACTTGAAAACTGGGCTTCCATTTGTTGTAGGAGGATGCAATTTTGCACGACTTTCTGGTGTAACTTGTGGCAGAGAGTATTGAGTATCAAATGGGAGAAATATTGGATTTTTGGACGTTATTGAATGTCCGGACGAGGTCGTAGCGAGTATTGAAAAAGATGAAGAATGTGGATTTTGACTCATACCAAAAGTGAAATTAAACTATGTTGTCTCGTGGATTCATTTTTATGAAGTATGTATGTAAAATAAAGTAAAAGTGGATAAGTTGTAGATAAATTGGTTATGTTTACATGGTATTTATAGAGTAAAGTTAAAAAACCTAATTTGAAAAACCAGCCGTTTGGCTATCCGTTTCTGCCAACGGTCACTTTTAGCACTTTTCTTCTCGTCACCACAGTGGCGTCCTCGATCACATTTAACCTTTGACGACATCTCTGGTGTGGCGACGAGTCAAAGGTGCACGCCATTAACTTTTGGCGAGCCATCATTCATTACCACACCCAATGCTATGAGCTCATGAAAGATCCACATATTCGGTAACCGTTTGTTATTAGTGAGGTTCAAAATTCAATACTAGAAGAACACAATTTTTCTATATCTACAATTTATGAACTAATGGAGTAGTCTCTTTTACTTAATAGGATATGAGTTATTCATATATTTCATTGCTCTTAATTTATACGAAGTCAACCTGTGGTGAAAGATAAATAAATGCATCATTCGTGCTACCAATGATTCAAATACTTCGTGATGAAAAATAAAAAAATGCATCATTAGTCCAACGGTCAATTGATTTCAATGAAGTCAAGTTATAGTCGTTATAAATAAACAAATGCGTCATTAGTCCATTCTCATAATATACATCAAGCAAATTAAGGGTAAATGCAGCTAGACATTATCTTTAAGTGGTAGTTTTAAGCAAGATTTTTAAGATCGAAATCTTACTTAAGATTGTTTTTGTCTTTACAAGATCGATATCGTAAGATCGGATCGAGATCTTAAGATCCTACAGTAGTATAATGTCATTTTTATTAATAGTCATTTTAAATACAAATCTACAAATTATTGTATATCATGAACACAAAATTATATGAATGTTTCATAAAAATGATGTCGTAATTATGATTATAAAATATTTAAAAAGATTAACATGTTGTTTTTTAAATTATATAGTAACTAATCCATTACTTGGTAGGATTTTATTTTGTGATTCGAAAAGAGTAGGATCGGATCTGACTAAAACTTAAGATCTTATTGTTATTCCGGGATACTAAAACCATGATCGTTTTTACTTAGTAGTATCGTAAAATTGTAAGATCATAAAATTAAGATCGAGATCTTAAGGACCATTGTTTTAAGTTTAGTGAATAGCCATAGTTTTTATTGGATACCCAACAACATATATTTTATATGGATTTTTTAAACTTGTATCTTAGGAGCACACGTTAAAGAATGTTTTACTGTTTGAATGTTACTATATGAAAACCACTCAATAGCTGCTAACCATTCAAAGATTGACACATAAACTGTGAGACCCGCGCAAGAGGTACTAAGTTAAAAAAAACAACCCATTTAATGTAGTATGTACCGCGTAAAAAATTAAACTTAAAAAAAAAAAGCTCCGTAATATAGCAAATGCCGACTACAATGGTTTGGTGAGCATAGTGAGTTTCCTACCTACCAAAATAATTTTACTTAGAATAGTAATTTGATCACAATGTTCGAGATATATTTTACAAAACTAGCATGATACTCGCGCAAAGCAGCGGTTTCGAAGATACTAAAAGTAAAAAAACTAAAAATTAATAAAAATTTATCAAAATGGATTTTGAATTAAAAGTGCACAAAATCTTAAAAAATATAATGAAATTAGATAATAAAAAAAATAAATAGATAAAAAGATATTTCAATTTAAAAATAAATGTGATTTTTTAATTAAGAAGTGACACTTGATGTAGTTCCCTAAAAAGGCTAAAATGAGATGAATAATCAAGATTACACATCCTTATATTTTCATAATAAGTAAGTTTAAAAGTCTGAATTTTAAAATCTTTTCAAAAATAAAATGTTATAAATGCTTTAGAATATAGTATAGATTAACAAAGTGATTTAGTGGTAAAATAACTTGTGACTATCACTTTAAGATTTGAGGAATTTCAAGTTCAAATCCTAAATAACTATAAAGTGGTCACGCCAACTTTGTAAAAAGAGAAAGCCTTACCCGATTTGAGTCTATCTGACGGTAAATTCAAACCCCGTAGATTAGTCGTCCGAAAAGTCAAAATCATGGATAAATGTTGTATTTTTAACAAAGTTAAAATAATTACTATAAGGTAATGACTTCTACTGACTGAAAAGTGTCAGTAAAAATCAAGAATTAGTCACTAAAACCATTTCTAAAATAAACACATCAAGTATAAAACTATTAAAAGAAACCAACTTAAGTACTTACTTTTAACAATGGGTATGTTTGGTAAAACAAGCAGTAAGGTGTAGCAGTAAGCAGTAAGCAGTAGCTGTTAGCAGGAGCAGTTAGCAGTAGCAGTAAGCAGTAGCAGTTTTTTAATAAAAACGTTTGGTAGCGTAATTGTAGCTGTAATTATAACATGTAAAATGACGTAAATAGGTATATACACATTAAGAGATACTCCATCCGTCCCATTTTTATTGTCCATGTTTCTTTTTTGGGATGTCCCAATTTAATTGTCCACTACTAAAAATAGATAGGGAAGTTTGATCAAGTTTACTATATTACCCTTATTTGAAATTATTATTACAAACTTTAAAGAAGACTTTAATTAATTAGCTAAGGGTAAAACTGTCATTCTGTCAAAAAGTAAGAAAGAAAAAGCAGTAATAAATGCATTTTTCTTAAACTATGTGTTTTTTGTCGGAGGACAATAATTTTGGGACGGAGGGAGTAAAAATTCATAATACAAGTTTTAACCTTGTTTTTTAAGGTAATCGTTATTTTTTATATGCTTAAACACTATATAAATATCATGCATTAAATGTAATATATTGTTGATAAATCAAACATAAAATTACGAGTATGTTTTTAAAGGTTACAAACTTAAGACTAAACATTCATTTCAAGTATCGTATTAGCAAACAGAATAAAATAAGAGACATAAAGTTCTAATACACAAACCAAATTGCAAACCGAACCACGTATAAAAAAGAGCTAATTCTCTTTTTGCCCCAAAAGATTTTGGTGTATGCACCTTTTGCCCCAAAAAATAGTGTGTTCCTCAAATGCCTCAGAGCGACCGGAGCGACCTAATTAAAAATTATTAAAAGTACAACAAAAAAATATTTTCTGTACTTTTTTTGTACTTTAAAATTGTACTTTTAATAATTTTTAATTAAGTCGCTCCGGTCGCTCCAGGGCATTTAAGGAAGACCTTTTTTTTGGGGCAAAATGTGCATACACCAAAATATTTTGGGGCAAAAAGAGAATTAGCTCTATAAAAAATACATGTTAATTAAATGGTGGGTAATATAGTAATTTAAATGGAGAAACGCTAGTTGAGATGTCAAATGCTTGATGAAGGAGCATTTCATAATGGAGCCTTTTGACCAAACAAAACCGCTAAATGCTTGTTGCCAAACAAGCTTTAAAAACTAAATGTTAACCGCTTGACGCTAAATGCTCCTAAATGCTCCAAAATGCTTGATGCCAAACACAACCAATGCCGACTTAAGTGTTTTACAAAAAAAGTTTGCTACATCCACAAAATATTCACAAATAAACTTTCACACAATGATTGTGTCATCACATTTGTCCCAATCATCATCTTTTTTATATTACTAACTCTATTATTTTATCAAATCATTTTGCTACACCTTATTTTGTGGATATTTATATTACTGTAGTATTTTTCTTACAAAAACCCCATTTTTTGAGTGGTTAAAATTGACAGTAAGGACAAAGGAAGGAGGGACCCGATCAAGAGACGATCGACATCTAATAGAGGATGTTGGTGCCAATGGTTGAAGTATTGAATGCCCATGCACGACATAGATCCAAAGTGTAGTGCATTTACAAACAGTGTTTAACATGTGTTAAGGACTTCTTAAAGATAACATCAGTTTCAAACTATGTTTAACAAACATAAATAGAAACTAACATTTGATATCACACTTTTATAATTATTCACATGTATCTTTCATTTTCATCTCCATGTACATCAAAATAATCTTTTAGGTACTATTTAAAAAAAAGAAAAATAGTACTACTACTACTACAGTTTAACATCAATAATTCATAGAAATAATAATAAAACCAAAGCTTTAAATTTCTGACATATTGGGGGGAAATATAACAGTACTCCCACATTACCCCATTTATTCACTCACTAACTCACATACTCTCCCCTCTTTCTCTATACCATATTCTTTCTTTCTAAAAACCATCACCATGCCACCACCACCACATTTACTCCTCCTCCTCCTCCTCCTGGTCACCACCACCCTCTACCACCACACAACCACCGCACAACCCACCACCAA
The DNA here is from genome assembly GCA_026074375.1 of Tanacetum coccineum. NCBI lineage: Eukaryota > Viridiplantae > Streptophyta > Magnoliopsida > Asterales > Asteraceae > Tanacetum > Tanacetum coccineum. The sequence goes on from BQNB010023450.1 coordinate 27,298, forward strand.
CCTCACCTTCGAAAACCCAAGGCTCCAACAAGCCTACATTGCACTACACGCCTTAAAAGCATCCATCTTATCTGACCCTTTTAACTTTACCACAAACTGGGTTGGCCCGAATGTGTGCGTGTATACAGGAATCTACTGTGCACCTTTTCCAGCCAACCCATCCATCCGTACAGTCGCTGGAATAGATTTAAACCATGCTGATATAGCAGGGTACCTCCCTGATGAGCTCGGCTTGCTCACTGACTTAGCATTGTTTCATATCAACTCTAACCGGTTTTGTGGGACAGTTCCATTAAGTTTCAGGAACTTAACTTTGTTGTATGAGTTAGATTTGAGTAATAATAGGTTTGTTGGGGTGTTTCCTACTGTGGTTTTGGAGTTACCTAAGTTGAAATATTTGGATCTTAGGTTTAATGAGTTTGAAGGGAAGATTCCTAGTAGGTTGTTTGATAAGGATCTTGATGCGGTTTTTTTGAATGATAATAGGTTTAGATTTGGTATTCCTGCGAATCTAGGGAACTCGCCTGTTTCGGTTTTGGTTATGGCGAATAATGATCTAGGAGGGTGTATTCCTGGGAGTATTGGGAAGATGGGAAGGACATTGAATGAGATTATTTTGATGAATGATAATCTGACAGGGTGTTTGCCTGTTGAGATTGGGTTGTTAAAGGAGGTGACTGTTTTTGATGTTAGTGGTAATCATTTGCAAGGGCCGTTGCCTGCGGTTGTTGCTGGGATGAGGAAGGTTGAGGAGCTGAATGTGGCGCAGAATAGGTTGACTGGGGTGGTGCCTGATGGGGTTTGTAGGTTGCCGAGATTGGCAAACTTTACGTATTCGTTTAATTATTTTGTTGGCGAGGGACCGTCTTGTGGTGGTAGTGGCGGTGGGAAGGTGTTTGATGATGGGAAGAATTGTATTGCTGGGAGAGCGAATCAGAGGAGTGTTAGGGAGTGTAGTTCGCAAGATGCAAGGCCTGTTGATTGTAGGAGCTTGCAATGTGGTGGTGGTGGTTCTGGGTCAAGTCCGAGACCTTCTACGCCACCTACCACTGCGCCTCAGCCGCCTACAACTGCGCCTCAGCCACCTACCACTGTGCCAACACCACCTACCACCGTGCCTCAGCCACCTACCACTGTTCCAAGTCCCTCCTTGCCAACGCCGCCTGGGTCGGGGTCTTCACCAAGTACAAAAACACACCCTCCACCACCGCCAACGACTTCCCATCCCTCGCCTCATTTACCACAGCCACCAGTGACATCCCCCATTATGCCACCAACTGGTCAACCTATTCCATCGCCACCAACTGGAAGCCACCAGTCTCCGCCGGGTAGTCACCCATCTCCACCTGGAAGCCTCCCATCTCCTCCAGGAAGCCAGCAATCTCCCCCACACGGTAGCTACCAGCCACCTCCTGGAAGCCACCAATCGCCACCATCTGGAAGTCATCCATCTCCTCCAGGAAGCCACATGTCTCCTCCACACGGAAGCCACCAATCGCCACCAGGAAGTCATCAATCTCCACCTCATGGAGGCTACCAATCACCACCACCTGGAAGCCATCGGTCTCCACCACATGGAGGCCAGCAGTCACCACCATCTGGAAGTCACCCATCTCCACCAGGCAGTCATCAGTCTCCACCACCTGGGGGTTACCAATCACCACCACCTGGAGGCTACCAAACGCCACCACCAGGAAGCTACCAGTCACCACCACCCGGTAGTTACCAATCGCCTCCACCTGGTAGCCACGAGTCACCACCACATGGAAGCCACCTGTCACCTCCCCACGGTAGCCATCAATCGCCCCCACACGGAAGCCACCAATCACCACCTCCTCCAACTTCTGGATCTTCACCCGAAACCCATTACTCGCCACCACCACCTCAACATGGCCATATTGCTCCCGCTCCATCACCTGAAGAATATTCTCCACCCCACACCAAAACCTACCCACCTCCACCATCACCATCCCACTCACTTCCACCACCATCACCGTCACACCCACTTCCACCATCACCACCATCAGGAGGCTGCATTCTACCAACACCACCACCACCGCCTCCCCCACAATCATGGCATCATCCACCATCACAACCACACCCGCACCCACAACCTCATTCACCCCCACCACACAGAAGCCACCATCATCCATCACCACCACCACATCAAAGTCAGTCGCCCCCACCATCCCATCAACACATGCCACCCCCACATAACACCCCACTTCCACCAGTAGTCGGCGTTTCCTACGCCTCTCCACCACCTCCGTCAATCCCCTACTATTAATCAAGTCCATATCTATCTATCTATTTATAGATACACTAAACATCCCACCATTGATTTTCCTTGAAAATCAAGGAACAAGAGCGTAAACTATTAAGAAAATCTGAAGCTTTTTGCGGATTTAGGTGCTGAGATTGATGTGATCATCTTTTTGAGATATTTGTGTGTCAAGTATTTTACATTTTCATGATATAATCATGTATAATTTCAGTTTATAAATTAGGAATCCTAGCTTATTCTTAATTCATTATTATTTATGTATACATATTATGTATTATTATCAATGTAATAAACTTCTTAATCCGATTTCCACTCGTTCATCGTCAACAAACAATGGCCAATCCAGGAATACTGTTATCAGGCGCGTTTCATTAAAACTACCAAGGGAAAATCTATGTATAACAACCCGGCTAGCGTAGCGATTAAGTTGTGTGAGTTTAGATTCCTATGTAACATTAAACTAAAACTCATGAATCAGAACTTGCTATTTTTATAATGTAGGTATCAGTGTATCTGTGTACTTATATTGAAATATGGGGTGAGATATCTCATAAAAATAATATGTGCAACGGTTAGATGACATGTGAGAATATAAAAGATGAATAATTGTAGTGTACCCATACAAATCTGTCCATAGTTTTATATAACAAGTCATGTGCTTTTATCACATGGCTCTTCAAACAATACCTTCCTGCATTCACTCACTCTGCTCATGTTGTTGGACTTGGTCAGCCAGCTATACATATATTTACTCCACATTCAATTTTCATTATTCATTGTCTAGCAACCATATCTCTTTTATTAATTCCTTTTTTGATACAAAAGTAGTAACTAATTACAGCATTTGGTTATATTAGAGGAGTAGAGACGGTTAATTATCTTTAGAGTCATTTACTTCGCGCTAAATGAACACTTTTCGAAGTGGTATTATTATTTTTGGTTTATTTAAGTCGCTATAATATCAAAAGTTAGTTAAGAGTTGGATTTGTGATAGTGAGGCGTTGACCCATTCCTATTACTCTCTCGCTAAAAATGTATAATTAACCGGTGAATGAGTACTATAAGGACATATTTTATGAGTTCAATCTAAACTTTTGACTAACGGTCATTGGAACAGACGTTCGTTGGCTAGGTTTTGAGAAATGGTCGATAGTCACCCAAAAGGGATCTAAACCTTTTGTGACTTGAATACATACTTTGAGTTTAGTAATATTAACATATTTGATATAGGCTCCGGTTCCGTTGAGAAGGTTTTTATTTTGAGAAGATTGAAAAATCTACGCCTGAACAAATTGATTCATATTTTTTGATTTGATTCACAAGTAAACATCATTTAATAGTGAATCAAAGCTATAAATCACAAATTTGATTCACAAATCATTGCTAAAATCGAGTTATGGTAATGATTCTTTAAATTTGTATAGAAGATTCAGTATTTTAGTTATATTGCAAAAACGAGAGATTTTTTAACATTGATTCGAATTTTTTTACACATTTTGAATTATAATCACATTAAAATGAGTTTTACGCTTGAAAAACTTGAATCAAAGTTAAAAATCTATCATGAAAACCTTCTTAATCTTCTCAAAATAAAAACTTTCTCAATCGATCCGGATTCATTTGATATAATGGGCTAAATGGGCAAAAATATAGGGTAAATACAAAAATGAACATTTTCGCAAAGTGGACCAATAGACAACATTTACACCATTAGAGAATGTAAATGATCCAAATCGAAACAACAAATCAAGCACACTTCACAATAACATACCGAGGCTATAGCTATACATGATTCCCTAACAATGTCTTATTTATGTAGTCATATACAGACCGAAAAAGAATTATTTAAATTGCAATGGGAACAATACATTATCCCCAACGAACCAATGCAAAAGAAAAGAAAGAAGATAATGTGCATAAAAAGTTCTACAGAAATATGTTTCTTTTGATTGATGTGAGCCAGCTACTATGTTATATACAACATTTTGCTTTTACTTACCCATATAACCATAAAATCCAATGTAAATAAGAGGGAGGGATTACCGAAGAGGGGCTGTTTAAGAATGGTGGACAGAGCAGTGGTGATTTGGTTGTTATACAAACCGAATGACAATGCATGATATATCATCTTTGCTTTTCCTTGCTAATGCCTCTGAGGTCAGTCGCTTGGCTGCTGCCAAGGGATCTTTTATGGATTTCACCATCTCAATCGCCTCATGGTTGCTCATCACCTATAACACACAAAGTTATTTACTTGTATGCAATTATACTTGAAGACTATGTTGCCTGATAAAATAGTTGATTTGGGTTATGTGTGTATCCTTAAAGAGCCAAATAGGTCAAACGAAAAAGTAAAAAAAAATGATTTGGACAACAAAGAGACGGGTCAAACAAGTTAGCTGTCGTCCCAAGTGTTGTTTTAATGCGTATAATCGATTACCATTACAAATGTAGTTTTTGCAAGAATACTTTAGTAGTTGAACAAAAAAATGGGAATGGAAATGTTTGTGGATGGAACAAGTTTTGACATGTTATCCAACCTGCCACCTGTGATGGACAATTATCAAGGCCATTAAGTGCTATCTGCTCTAAGTACTATATGATACAGATTTACTTAAAAGTGAGTGAATAACGAACCTTCCATAAGCCATCACTTGCCAGTATCACAAGCTCTATGGAGGCATTGATAGGTACATGTCTTATGTCAGGTTCTGAACTTAGATGTGCTTTAAGACTCTGGTCTCCAAATGCACGAGCAACAGCAAGTTGACCATTGACTCGAGGAACGTCACCTACAGAAATAATAACAATTTCACTATACTTTAGAGCTTGCTGAGGCTATAACACAGTGACATAACAAAAATATGCTTGTAGCAATTCTTCTGTCATTTACTGCATTCCATAATTGAAAGATTAACCAAAAATTTGTCAATTCTGCTGTCATTTACTGGTGTAAGGTAGAGGTGGCGATTTCCACCCATGTACATGTACTCATAAACGGGTAGTATTAGCTAAAAAAGAAAGGCGTTGAAGTGTTGAACGTCATTTATTGAAAGAGCCAACTAATATTAGTAATAATATACTATATTTGACATAAAAATATTGTTAAGTAAAGTTGTCGACAAAAAGTGTTCCAGGTCAACCATATTTACCAAAATGACCCGTTTTTGACATGTAACCTGTTCCACCATTGTAACCACCTAGCGTGTAACACCATAGTGTCACATCTCTCAAAAAGTGAAGTTCTGTGGAAGCTTTTACCTGGAAGTTTAGTCACAAATCCACCCTGTTTCTCAATCCTACTCCTTTCTTCAAGTGGTTCATGGTCCACTGTAAGCTGATTGGCAGATCCCCTCTCGCATAGAACAGCTCTGGAATCTCCTATATTTGCCACCCATAGATCTCTGCCATCGATGACAATTGCAGTAACTGCAGTTGAGCCACCAGGACCTAATTGCATGGCATTCTCAAGGATAAACTTGTCAGTAGAACGATATGCATCTCTTATAGCCCTCTCGGGATCTTTCCAAAAACTTGGCTGAGAATAAAAAAAATAATACATGGGCGTCAAAAGAAAAATATATATATAAGTCCGTCAGTACAATAATATGCATCTCGTGTTTTCATACATGTTTACCAATATAAACGATTTAGCACCATTATGGAGACCTGTTTTCTATACATATAGCATCAAAAACTACTTATTTGTTTACATAGGATGGTACATTAGAGATGTACGCATTCATGGAACCAAACAAAATCTATAGAGAAGGAAATTCTTCGTACAGTAATAGATAACAACTTTCTTGTGGATAGTTACAGAAAATATCATAATTAGCTTCAATCCGCTACAATTAAAATCTGTTTTGCTTCTTTTGACATTAAAGTTTATTTTTTCAACATCGTTGCAATCAAGCACGTTTCTCGAGTCACCATGGGCCACTTGACACAAAAAGGACTTCAATTAAGAGCAATAGAAGCTTGGGATCTAGGTCTTTGAGATGCACAAAATAGAACTTCTAAAAACACAATATTCAATCAGGCATAAGGCAACATAATGTGTTAGTATATCACTATGACGCACATGGAATTCTGTTATTCGTATACTCTTCTTAACTAAAATTCAGTTGTACTGGAGTTTGTCCTATATCTACCAAATTATTGGTAGACTTGGACAAGCATAACCAAAATAATCAAATATTTATCAGCTAATAACATTTAATCTACAAACTGTACTGAAACTCTCAATCATTCATCGCACTTCAAAATGCTTAACTGTGATACGAGAAGCAACTAGTCTTATGTGCAAATCTCATATCTGGACTTTACAAAGCATCAAATCTTCTAAAGACACTAATTCCGCAAAGGCCTTTCATCTACTGATATCGGCATCCATGTAAAAAAAAGTTTTAGACATGTGATTAAGTCATATTTATTATACATCATTATAGCAAAGGCTACAATTTATCATGTTCCTAATCGCAAGGCATAAAAAGCATAACTGCCATTAATACACTTCGCGAGTAAAGCCAAAACTTGATTAATACAGCATCAATGTTTGATTATCAAATCAACGAGAAAAGAAGCATTATATAGTAGACTGACCTCGCCAAGTATGTTGTTAAAAAGATTGTCTTTCAAATAACTTGGTACACGATCACCCAAGTGGCCATCAAAGATGGCGAATAGTCCGAGCACATGGCCATTTATGGTTCTGTATTCAGCAACATGATAGTCTTCCATGTCGTGTCCGGACTTTCCTTTTACCAAGTGAAATCCATGAAACACTTTGTTATCAGATGACTTGCTTTTCCCTTTTCCAGTGTCCGATGGGGATGCATCAAGGCAAGCAGCTTTCTGTGATTCCATCATCAACAGCAATATTGGTTAACATGTAAATAGCTGGCTTTACGGATAATAACGAAATATCTGAATTTGCATAATGTATTCAATCAACACACACACCAACCATCACCGCCTAGTTACATTGTGGCAAATCCAATTTTTTTTTCTAACATGGTTATGCACTACCATTATGAATCTTGTTGGGCATCTGATACAATATTAAAACTAATTACTCTAAAAGGACTTCTATAGTATACATGTGCGTATCAAGCGCCAACATTGGTCCACCGCGCTACCACCTTAGTTCTTCTGGAACAATGTGCATATAAGAGCTCGATTGCAGGAGTTATGTCAACTATAAATCACTCTAACTCCATATGACCAAATAACTTACCACTGGAAATGCCTTCGACTTGTATGTCAGTAAAATTCTAACAGTAATTTTTATTCACCGCCTAAATATCATTTACAGAAACAAATCAAACCACAATCAGCAATATATAATATCCACATCAACCTTACGTCCCAATGAAAAGTTCATTTTCAAGTTTTCAGAAGTTACAAAGCTCTTAGTATGATATATTCAAATTCAAGTACAATAAGTAATGGATTGAAAACTTTAGAATCGAAACTTATAACCACTGTACAAGCATGTAAAGCAAAATGAAAAATATGGTGCAAATCAATAACAGAGCAAATAAAAGAGACGTATATTATATATCTTATTATCCTGCACATCAGGTCTATTTTCTACAACCAAACGAATAACGGAATTACTCACGGACGGAACCAGGGTGGGTCCCGCCTTCCCGGGACACCCATGGAATTTTGCGGCGTATTGTTATTTTTTGTAAAAACCTCGATTTTTTTTAGATGCACCCGGTAAAAAAAATTGTGTTCCTCGTTTTGTATAATTTTTCGCAACTATGGTCAAATTCCGTCCCTAGAATTATGGATCATAAGGATACTTATACCTAAGTCAAAACATATTCATCAAATAAATTTACAAATTCTAAAAATCATAAGCACTCATACACATAACAAAATAATCCTAATCAACCACAAAAATATGTATATAAGCAATCATAACACCAAAAAGTCATTAAAAAAAACAAAAAAAATTAACCAATAAATACCTTGATTTTATGAAGTATTCCGCCACTCGTAACCGGATACCGCTTCTCCATATCTACACAATCTCAACCTAACACAAAAATAAAAAATAAAAAGATCAGAAACTAAAATTCATTTCCCGCGGTTTTATAAATGAATAATAAGTTGTTAGTGTTTTACTTGGTCAAAGTGGGTAGGCAATAAACACGCAGTGATTTCACACACAGATTGTACTAAAAGTGTGTTTAGTTTTGTTTGTTTGAAGTCAGAGAGATGAATGTTTCAAAGTCTTTGAATGAAAGGGAATATATGGTCGTTTACTTTATGGCGGTTTTATCAACTGTTTTCTTTTTCATCTAGCCCCTATGCTTTAAAGCTATTGTCAAACGTGGTCTTTTGAGATGCTAAATGAAATGAACGTTTCATGAACTGTGTGGTTAAATGTTCGTTTGCTAATTAAATGAACGAATATGAACAAGAGTTTATATTCATTTAGTTAAACAATAGTGGCAGAATGTAGAGGAGAATGAAGCTCTAGAAGAAGATTCTGCAACTAGGACGTCTCAGCCATTACGGTACTCAGCCTCGACACTAGAACGAGACAAAGTGCACTGCCTCTTAGATGACCAAGACAATAAATTGTTTCCAAGGAATACACAATAACCCGAAGTAGAACGACGAGTAGTTGGGCAGCCTGCCCAATCAGCATCCGAATAGGCAACCAAAGAAGATGTCGAGGAAGAATACAACTGAAGACAATAATCCAAAGTGCCGCGAACATAACGTAAAATCCTCTTAAGAGCAGCAAGATGAGGCTCTCGAGGATCATGCTTATAGAGACAAACCTATTGAACAAAATAAGACAAATCAGAAGGTGAGATACTGTAAAGCTCCAGCAAGACTCATGTAAAGGGTCGTATTAGAAACCGGAGTGCCATCAGCCCCCAACTTAAACTTCGTATCAACAGGAGTCCGACATGAATGACAATTATGCATACCAGAGCACTTAAGAACCTTCGTTGCATACTTTTTCTGGAAAAGAAACATCCCTTTGGTTGTGCGAGTGACAGAGATGCAAAAAAAATAGTTCAACGGACCTAGATTAGTCATGGAAAACTCATGATCTAAAGAGGCTATAATCCTCTGAAAAAATGTTGTAGAAGAAGCTGTGGGCAAAATATCATCTATATAAAGTAGTAATAAGTAAGCAATATCAGGTAGGGCTGTAAACGAACCGGACAAACGCGAACGGAGGTATGTTCATGTTCGTTTATTTAGTTTTAGCCGAACAAATAAACGAACACGAACGCGTAATCGGACCAAAATTGTTGTTCATGTTCGTTTATTTAGATTTGAACTTGTTCATGTTCGTTTATATTCGTTCATCAATAAGTCAAACGAACGTAAGCGAACATACATGAACATAAACGGACATAAATGAACGTAAATGATCATATCTAAACATAAACGGACATAAACGAGCATGTAACTAAAGTACTATATTTAAGAGAAATGATCAAATTAATAAGTACTTAAGTACTATATTAATATATTAATGTTAAGGACCTTAAAATAGTTGATATATAATTAATTTATTTATTTTAACATTTGGGATGTTAATTGAACGTAAACGAACGAAATAAATGAACGTAATCGGACGGACATAATCGAACGTTCACAAACGTAAATGAACGAACGAAGCGTTTGTTCGCGTTCGTTTATTTAACTAAACGGACCAAAAATCTTGTTTGTGTTTGTTCATTTATTAAATAAACGAACATAAACGAGTTTCTCGCCGAACGATTTACAAACGGTTTGTTGAACGTCCAGCTCGTTTACAACCCTAATATCAGGTCCTTGTTTATTAATGAATAAGGACGTATCACATCTGCTGTGAGAAAAACCAACACGAGTAGCATAACTCTCAAAACATTTAAACCAGGCATGAGGTGCCTGCTTAAGGCCATATAACGATCGTTGTAGGAGACAAACATGATCAGGATGTCGAGGATCTCGAAAACCAGGAGGCTGATGTATATAAACAACCTGAGAGAGTGTACCATGTAGAAAAGCATTCTTGACATCAAACTGATAAACATGCCAATTCCGAGAAGCAGCCAGACCGAGGACAGTGTGAATAATAGCCGGTTTAACAACTAGGCTGAATGTCTCATCATAGTCAACACCAAATTGTTGATTGTTCTCATTAGCTACAAGACGAACTTTGTATTTGCTTAAAGATCCATATACAAAATGCTTGTGCTTAAACAACCACATGGAAAGAACAATGTTCCCGTCAGATGACCGTGGCACAAGCACCCAAGTATTATTTTTAATTAAAACATTATATTCATCAAGCGTAGCTCGTTGTCAGTTAGGATCTTTGATGACGATTGTATAGGATTTTGGAATGGGAGAAATGGTTAACACATGGCAATTATAACGCGGATTCTTTGTATTAGTACCAACATGAAAACGTGTGACCATAGGGTGAGTTGAGGTTGGGTTTGGACGAGGATTAGGTGCAGTAAGAGGAGGTGAATTGAGCTAGACATGTGGTGTTGGGTCGATGATACCACGTAAACGGGCTTGGCCCAATACTCAACTATGATAACACTAAATAATAGTCTACTAACAGTAGAATCATAAAAAAAAAAGTAAGCCAAACACTAATGTTTTAAAACTCGGGTTGATTTGAACGATTTAATTGATAACCAATTTGATTAGTGAAACAAATTTAACCAGTCAAAACTCAACCTGATCGACTGAAAATATTGGTTTTCAAAACATTGCCAAATACACATTAAACCTATTTGAAAAGCCTTGTAATTGAAAGTCTAAAATGAGATGCATACTGCTCCCTTCGTCCCAAAGTATATAAATGTTGTTCACTTATTTTCTTTTGAGATGTTCTGAAACAAGTGTTTACTTTATGTTTCAACCAACCAATGTAAGTTTCATAACTACCTTGTGGACCGTCATATGTGTTAATATTGAACAGTGTTTTGAAACCCGGTTCGACCCGGCCGGGTCAACCGGTTGAACCGGTTCCGGTCGAAAAAACGGATTATATTAAACCGGGTTTCATATTTTCGAAACCCGGTTAGACCCGCCGGGTTTTGAGTGACCCGGGTCCACCCGGTTCACGAGACCAGGCCGGGTTTCAGTTTTTTCGTGTTTTTTTCTAAATAAAGCATGTTTATTGTATATATTTGCGACGTAATTTTATTTTTACATGTTATATTTGTTAATAAATAGTTTCTAAAAAATTCACAATTCTTTTGGAAAGGTAAACTGCTTGGAGAAGTTAATGCTACACTTATAGCCTTAATTCCCAAAATCCCCACACCCAACAAGGTGTTTGAATTCAGACCCATTGCTTGTTGTAATGTCATTTACAAGTGTATAAGCAAAATACTTACCAACAGAATTAAAGGGAGCCTCAGTGAAATTGTAAATATTAATCAAAGTGCTTTTATCCCAGGAAGACATATTCAAGACAACATTCTTTTGGCTCAAGAATTACTAAGGGGATATAACAGGAAAAATGGTCCTAGGAGATGTGCTATGCAAGTGGACATACATAAAGCCTATGATACTGTGAGCTGGAATTTTTTAGAAGATGTGTTGATCAAATTTGGTTTTCCTAACAAGATGGTAAGATGGATAATGGTCTGTGTATCTTCATCTGCCTTCTCTATTTGCTTAAATGAAGAAGTCCATGGGTATTTTAAGGGTGGTAGAGGGTTAAGGCAAGGAGATCCTATATCTCCTTACCTTTTTACTTTGGTTATGGAGGTGTTCAACATTATTCTGTGCAAAAATATTGAAGATTCTGAAAAGTTCAACTACCATTTTGGATGTAAGGAATTAAAGTTGACTCACATGTGCTTTGCTGATGACTTACTGGTGCTATGTAAAGGTAATAAAAGCTCTGTGGAGGTTATTAAAAGGAGCATGGAGGAATTCAGTAGTGTTTTAGGTTTAAATCCTAATATTAGGAAAAGTACCATATTTTTTGGCAATGTCAAGGGTACTGAAAAACAAGAGATTTTGGATCTTCTGCCATTTAAATGTGGTAGATTGCCTGTTAGATATTTGAGAGTTCCACTTTTGGATAAAAGGCTTGGTGTCAAGGACTGCAAAGTGTTAATTGACAAAGTGGAAAGTAAAATCAAGTGTTGGAGGAACAAAACCTTATCATATGCTGGGAGGATACAGCTTGTTGCATCTGTTCTGTCCTCAATGCAAAACTATTGGGCTTCAGTGTATCTGCTTCCTAGTGCTGTGGTTAAGGACCTTGATAAGCTATTCAAGAAGTTTTTATGGAATTCAGGTGATTCTGCTCAAGGGAAGTCCAGGATTGCTTGGAAGCTGGTGTGCAGACCTAAGGATCAAGGAGGTCTTGGAATTAAGCCTTTAAAGAAATGGAATGAAGTTCTCTTAATTAGGCAATTTTGGAAGATTATTGAGAACAATGAATCTCTTTGGGCTAAATGGGTGAATCTGGTGAAATTAAAAAAGAAAAGCATCTGGAATGTTCAAATTGACAAAAGTGATAGTTGGGGTTGGAAAACTATGCTTAAAATAAGGGATGAGATTAAGAATCATGTTTGGTACAAGATTGGTAATGGAAAGAGTATATCTGTGTTCTATGATAGGTGGTGCTCTATTGGTCCATTAAGTGAAATGATATCTAGAAGAAACATTTATAATGAAAGGCTCAGGGATGATATTGTTATTGCTGACATTGTCAATAATGGCAGATGGGCTTGGCCAGAGGATTGGATGAGCACTTACCCTAGTCTTAGTAATATTCAAAATCCAAATCTCATTGCTAGAGATGATAAAGTTTTATGGATTACTAAGAAGGGAGATAAAGTTCAATTTAGCACTAAGCAAGCATGGGAGGATTTGAGAGATGAATGGCCTAAGGTAAATTGGAGCAAAGTGGTCTGGTTTAATCAATTAGTTCCAAGACATGCTTTTATTTTATGGTTAGCTGTTCAGAACAAACTTCTAACTCAGGACAGAATGGAAAAATGGCATAAGAGTAATGACCTGAAGTGTAGTCTCTGCAAGCAGTGTGCTGATTCTCATGATCATCTATTCTTCAAATGCTCATATACTATGAAGGTGTGGACTGAAGTTAGGGAAATGACACATCAGTTGGGGAAGTTAAATCATTTGAATGACATTGTTGCAGCTATTGCTAATGGCAAAGGTGCTAATAACATAACAAATGTCATTAACAAACTCTTACTGGCAGCTACTATCTACTTCTTATGGCAGGAGAGAAATAAGAGAATTTTTAAAGATGAATGCAGAAATGAAGAGGAATTATGTAAAATCATCAAGGGAGCCATTAAAAGCAAGCTTATGAGTTTGAGAGTCAAGATGTCTAAGGATGTTTTGAAAATTGCTGCTGATTGGGATTTAAAATGGTATGATATGCAATTGGTACCTTGTAATTGAAGGATGTGTGTGGCTGTTATGGTTATTCTGGCTCTTAAGGGGTGTTTGGCATCTGAGATTAGCAAAAATGGAATTAGCTGTATTATGTTGCTGAATTTTGGTCATCTGGATGATTGATTATACATCATCCTGGATTGTATTCTTTAATGGTTTGCTACAATATGGGTGGATTGCTGGATAAGGCTGGATATCATGTAGCATCTGTTAAATGAATCTGCAGAGGGCCTTATATCTTGGCTTTTGGGAACCTTTCTTTGGTTTTAATCCTACTAGTGATTGATGTGGAGGTAATCCTAGTGTGCTGTGTAATCTGAAGTGAAAGGCTTCACCCAAAGGTCATAAGGTAGGTTTCCTGCATATGGTGGAATGCCAGCTTGATGATGCCTGAGTTATGGGCCAAATCTCATACTTGGTGTTTGGATGATTGGATTTGGTAATATCTCAGGAAATGTAGTCAAGTGGGATGTATCCCTGAGCAACTCCTATCCTCTAAGTGATGCCTAATCTAGGAAATGTAGCTTAGGGGCTGGATTCAGTACCCCCCCCCCCCGCTGACCCACACCCCCGTTGTATCCTCCCCCCCCCCATCACCGTTTTTATCTCCCCCCCCCCCTTGGCCTTTGCTGCCTCTAAGTGATGCCTAATCTAGGAAATGTAGCTTAGTGGTGCTGGATCTCAGTGAGAACAGTGAGTTTTTCTCTTGGTTTGTGATGCCCTCTATAAGAGCCCCTATGGATCAGTGATCATAGGGTGGGTGTTTATAGGGGGAAATGTAGCATAATCAGGAGGTTTCTCACATGGTTGCCTAGCTTTTAAACATTGGTTACACTGACTAATGGTTTAAGACTAGATGTATATTCTGAATTTGCTACTCTGGCAGGTTTAGTATGTAACAGAGATTAGGATGTAATAGTTGTATTGCTTGTCCGATATCGGATGAAGGTTTTTTTTCTTTGTATTAGGATTGGAAAATGTCCAATGCCTGTTAAGTTGTAACATAATCTCTGTGTGTTGGTAATAAAATTCATCTTTTTTACCAAAAAATAAATAAATAGTTTTTATGCTTAATATATAAATATTCCATGATTTATATACATACTTTTTTTTAATCTTTGAAAATATATTTTATTTTTTTGTTTTGGAAGACCGGGTTGACCTGGCGGTCCAACCGGTTGAACCGGTAACCCGGTGACTCGACCGGGTCGATTAAAGACCCGGTTTTCAAACATTGATATTGACTCTGGAGTTTGATAAATTGAAGAGAGACGGTTTCATTTAGCGTACGTGTTTTCATAGAACCTAAATAACAAACAGACAATGAACATGATTTTGTTGTGCAATTCTAAATGCATGTGTAGTGTAAGCTTCCGATTTTGGTTAGGCATAAATCAAGTTTGTTAATATGTGTTACATTTGTGATTACATGATACCGCGTAGCCTTAACTACTATTGTTAACAAAAGTTCTACGAATAGCCAGTCTTCGATTCTCCACAAAAGAGTTTCCTAAAATTGTTAATTGAAGGTGTTTAGATCAAAATCATGCGCAAGCATTACTAAACTATATGAGCATTACTAAACTATATGAGCAGTCATAAGAGTATGATATTTACGGCAATCTTAGAGCACTCGGTGTAGTAACGCCGGCAACGGCCAACGGCGTAGTTCCTTCGGGACACAACCCCCCGTAACGTTGTCCAACGCGATGCCCAACGCTTTAGGGCTCGTGTTGGCCGCCAACGTTCTTGAGGTGTATTATTTTTAAAACAAAGTTTCATTTTACACCCCTAACGGCTAGAATTTGAAATTTTACTCTTCCCCGGCCCCAATTTTGAAATGTTTCATTTTTAGCCCCTAACGGCAAGTATTTATAAATAAAAATTTAAAATTATAAAATTTTTTCATTTTACCCCGCTAAAACGGCTTGATTTTTTTTTAAATGTTTTTTTTATTTTACCCCCTCACTCAACTCACAAAATATACACACATTACCAAATACAAAATCACAACAAATTCACCACACTTCAAAACAACATACATCTTTTTAGCAATGAAAAAAATGTTGGAAGACGAGCTCCAAGACCGGTAAGCAGCGGCGCGATGTTGTGCTACCGGACGAGAGAAGAATTGCATTGTGCCACAGTTACGTGGGCCTTTTTTCGAAGATAATAATTGTCGGAAGGTCACAACAAGCAATGGACACTTTTAGGAATATGGTTTTATTGAACGATTTCCAATTCGAAAAAAATTTTCAAAACCGTACGAAGGATATGTTGACTAGTAAATGGCATACGTTGAATGCCAATTGCCAAAAGTTCAACGCCGCGTACAAACGGGCCAAACGTTTGGGGAAAAGTGGCGAAAACGATGTGGATTATTTGAAACGGGCTCAAAGTATTTACCGTGACGAGCATAGAGGGGTCGCGTTTTCTCAAGAAGATGCTTGGGCCGTTTTGAGATTCCACCCGAAATGGGACGCACCGGAACAAGTTGACTTAACCGGAGACGTCCCCGGGGCTAGCCAGGAGGATCTATTCGGTCACGATGCACGACCACGTCCGCCCGGCAAACAACGGCCCGCCAAGAAAAGCAAATCCGACGCAACGGCGAGCACCGGTGGAAGTAGCGCGTCGGCCCAATTCGGGGAGCTAATGGAGCAGGAGCTTCGTCTGAAACGGGAAGCCGCCGAAAGGGCTTTCGAAGCTCAAGCCGAAAAAGACCGCACACTAATGCGGTTGGAGGAGTTGAGGTTTCTAGCTACTAGCACCAAGGATTTGGACGAAGACGACGCCTATTGGATCAAGAAGCAAAAAAAATTGATCAAAAACAAAATGAAAAATGATTTGGGTGACGAGGACGACGAAGACGAAGACGAGTAGTTTTTTTTTAATTTCGTAATGTATTTTTTTTCGTAATGTTTTTTTATTTCGTAATGTTTTTTTTAATTTCGTAATGTTTTTTTTATTTCGTAATGTATTTTTTTTTTAATTTCGTAATGTGTTTTTTTTAATGTAATTTGTATGTTTAATTATGAATGAAATAGTTAGTTTGTTAAAAGAATGAAATAATTGTTTAGGGGGTTTTATGAAAATAAAAAGGTGAGTGGTGTTATTTGGTGTTATGATTAGGGGAGTGGTGTTGGTGTTGGTGTTATGCTGATGTGGCGCTGACGTGACAGCAAAAACTTGGTGTTGCCAAGTTATGATACCTGGGGCTCTTAGTAACGCAAAGTTAAAACAAGCATAGTTGCCCGCGCGTTGCTGCGGAGCGGTGTTTATTTTATCATAGATGTGGGTGTTTTTTTATTTTTAAAATTTTTATGTTATGCTAATTTTTTAAATTTTATGTGTTTAAAGGTTATTTTTTTGGCTATTTGGGTTTATTTTAATATAATTTTATGAGATTGAGTAAATATGTGTTAAACATGATTGCCCGCGCGTTGATGCGGGGTGTTAAATTTTGTTTTTTTTTATATTTTGTGCGGCTTTATTTTTCCGGTGTCATGTTTAATAAAAAAATTTATATGGGCTTATGTGTTGGGCGTCATGTCGTGGGTATTTTTTGATCTGAATAAATCAATACTTTCGTAAAAAAAATTCTTATTTTGTGCCGAGCAAAATTTTTTTTAATTATTTTGTGCAATAGTTTATTTTTTTTATATCAGCTTATGTGTTTGGTCTCGTGCCGCGGATATTTTTTGATCTGAATAACTAAGTACTTTTGTAATTTTGTTTCTTATTTTGTGCCGAACAAATTTTTTTTTAAAAATTTGCCTAGTTAAAGAAAAAGAAAAACCAAAAAAAAAGGTGTCAAATGGGCCGGCCCAAGGTGGGAGCCCAATGGGCCGGTTACTGTAGCTACTGTAATAAAAAAATTTATATGGGCTTATGTGTTGGGCGTCATGTCGTGGGTATTTTTTGATCTGAATAAATCAATACTTTTGTAAAAAAAAATCTTATTTTGTGCCGAGCAATTTTTTTTAATTATTTTGTGCAATAGTTTATTTTTTTTACATCAGCTTATGTGTTTGGTCTCGTGCTACGGATATTTTTTGATTTGAATAACTAAGTACTTTTGTAATTTTGTTTCTTATTTTGTGTCGAACAATTTTTTTTTTAAATTTGCTTAGTTAAAGAAAAAGAAAAAAAAAAGTAAAATGTGCCGGCCTGGTTACTGTAGCACTGTAGCAAGCTACCAAAACGGCAGCGTTTTATTCCATTTATAGTATATGTATATAATATGTTCAATCAAAGTAAATTTATAATAATATTCTAGATACAAAATACAAAATATCCAACTGCATCACCGCACTTTGTTGTATTGGAACCTTGATTTTCAAAGACCTTAGTTTCGAGTGTTCAAAATGGCATACAAGGTAGTCCACGTAACTCCGCAAACTATTTTTTTGTCACGAAGTCATTGTTTCCTGTCATAACGTTAAATGATCACCCATCAAATGATCGAAACCCTGTCCTACCATTTCGAAGCCTTCTTCACCCGGCCATCCCATATCTGGTATCCCTGACCCTATCTACTTCATCATCATATAGACGAAATAAGATGGAGAATGGATCAGTTGTGACTTGTGGAGCCATGAGTAAAAATGATAAGGTGCATTTTGTTAAAACTAATAGACTTGTAACACAAAAATTTAAGACCAACACGCGTTCCAGAAAAATCAATATTTTGACCAAACTTTTGTTTTTTTTTTTTGTTAACCGTGGTTTCTCACATTTGGCCGAATAATTCACGGGGTTTAAACTCATCGTCACACAGACTCAAACTAGGTAAAACTCTCTCTTTTCAAGAGGTTGGCGTGACCACTTCAAAGTTGTTTGCACCTAACAGAAATTAAACTTGAGACATCACACATTTTAGAGTGATAGCCACAACTCCTTTGCTACCAGCCATCCTTGAGTGGCTTATTTTTGACCAAATTTCACGCCACATAAAAAGTCCATTGTTGTTTATGGGTACCATAAAAAGCCACTAAGTTTGCCCTGGGTTAGATAATCCATGCATTAGCCATGAAAGAACTGGTAATGATCTGTTTTGTAGAAGCATACAAATAAAAAAAACATATCTTTGTCGTAAGATGTAACTAGAGGTGGCAAAACGGGCGGCGGGCGGGCACGGGCACCGGGCAAAACAGGCAACGGGCTAAAACGGACACGGGCTAAAACGGGCACGGGCCAAAAAAGGCACGGGCTAAAACGGGCACGGGCCAAACGGACACTTATGGGATAAATGGGCTTTTAGGCGAATCTTATTTATTTATTTTTACGTTTTCGCCGGTTTTTTTACGATTTCGCTCGTTTTTTTACGATTTCGTCAGTTTTTTTACGATTTCGTCAGTTTTTTACGATTTCGTCTGTTTTTTTTACTATTTTGTCAGTTTTTAAATGTTATCGTCCTTTTTTTTACGTTTTCGTCCGTTTTTTTATGATTTCGTCAGTTTTTGTTACGATTTCATCCGTTTTTTACGATTTCGTCCATTTTTTTTACGATCGTAAAAAAAACGGATGAAAACGTAAAAAAACTGACGAAATCGTAAAAAAACGGACGACAACGTAAAAATTGACGAAATCTTAAAAAAAACTGTCGAAATCGTAAAAAAATTGACGAAATCGTAAAAAACGGACGAAATCATAAAAAGGGTTAAATCGTAAAAAAACGAGCTAAATCGTAAAAAACGGGCGAAAACTTAAAAAACCTGACGAAAACATACAAAAGCATATAAATCAAAGATAATAATACGTGTTTGAAAGCTGAAAAGTGACGGGTAAAAACAACTATCAAATAAAGAAGATCCGCCGAGTAGCCCATTTAGTGTTTTACATGTGCCCATAAGCGCCCATTTAGTGTTTTAAATGTGCCCATAAGCGCCCATTTGATGTTTTACATGTGTCCATAAGCGCCCATCAATAATAATTTGATGGGCAAAAAGTGCCCCATAACTTTTTAAAAAATGCCAAAAAGAGCCAATGAATTACCAAATGGGCAAGATTTGCCACCTCTAACTTGGCACATGCATCTCGTGGTTTGGGAGAAACTATCTTTACACAAGTTACACGTGACACAACCATGAAGTTTGGGCTAAGTTGGTTCTAAACAGTGGCCTTTTAGTGGTTAAACTTTCGTCTTCTAATTCATGCATGAAAATATGAAATTTAATAAATATGTTCTTTTTTTCCACAGGTGCATTTTATTGTGGACACCGTTTTCTACTAACATTAAGTTCAAGTAATAATTAATCAAAGACATTATGAACTTATATATCTTGTTGTAATAACTAAATTAATGCATGCCAACCACTTCCTTATATGTAATTGACCAGTAACTAAACCATTTATTTGATCATATGGTGCTTTATATAACATGGCAACCACAGTATAACAAAAGTGAAACTTGTTCGTTGTTTAGTAAGATTTTTTGTTTATCGGTATCTTTGTCAAAACTCAAAACTAGCTTAAACTGGAGCTAGAAGTAGTTAAAACTAAAGCTTATTTTTTATGAGTTATTCGAAGTGGTATATGAGTTTTCGAGCTTTATTATTACAGTATTATTTTTTTGTTACATTTTGTATGATGTTAAATTTACGAGTGTATTTAAATTTTCACAAAGTAGATTGATCATAAGTTGCATGAAAGGAACCCTTGAACCAATCTTTTTTCCTAATCCATTATGTTGCATATATATCTTTATTGTCATTCGTCTAATCGTCTTGGCCACTTGGTATCATCGTTGGCCAGCTGTCACAGGGCCCTCATATTTTCGCTGAACGAAGCCAAGTCAAACACTTCACGCATATTAGATAAAATAAAAATCCTTTCCCTAAATGATAACCAATTATATTAAGGTGTTCTCCTAAATATGTAAAATACATATTTTCTGTTGCAATTATTTGTTTACAGTAGATTATGTAGATATACTAACCTCCTTAATTACTATAAATACTTTCCCTAAATGATAACCAATTATATTAAGGTATTCTCCTAAATATGTAAAATACATATTTTCTGTTGCAATTATTTGTTTACAGTAGATTATGTAGATATACTAACCTCCTTAATTACTATAGGGTTATGTCGCCCGGCGATAAGCTTATCCACGTTGGGTTATACAAGTTAAAAATATTGAGTGATGATATATAGACCTAACACTGAGACCTACTAATAAACTTGCTTTATTTATTTTTTGATAAATATCATATACTTTTTCTATTTCAGCATTTTTCACCAATCAACTCTTTAAATTTACCAATCATATTTTTAAGTTTAATTTTAGGTTTATGGTTTACAAAAATCATTTTTCAAAAATATTAGTCAAGTCAAATCTATTAACCCGAACTTTTATCTGGGTAGGTTTCGGTTTAACCCTCGTAATCCATGTAAGGAATAAATTAAAATAAAGATAAAGATAATTTGTTACTGATAAAACTAAGGCTAAACGTAGTGGTGACCGCAGAGGACACTGTCACGTCAGCGCCAACTCAGCTTTCTCTCTCCTAGGCCACACATTGACCAAACACCCGTAGCGGTGACCGCACAAGCGACCAAACAAATTAAAAAAAAACATTACATTAATAATTAAACATTACAAATTATGGCTTCGTTAGTATTTTTGGATTGTAGGAGTAGATGCTTAAATAACCAAAGCAACGTCTATTAAAAAACCGGAGAGTAAACTATTCACTTCCGTTTCATCATCCGTATCATCGAAAAATAAACACTCAGAATTAATTTGAGACATAACATTTGTAGTGTGTGTTTTTGATAAAAAGTGTATATGTGTGTGTGAAAATAGGAAAAAAGATGTTGGGTTTTATAGAAAATACAGGGGTTAATTTTTTTTATATCAAACGGCTAGTAAAGTAAAAATGGGTATGATTTTGTTTGATTTACTCGGTCTTCTGCACGACCGAAAGATTGCAAAGGTTGGGGGGGGACGCGTCTGTTTTGGTCTTCGTAGTGGGGGGGGGGGGGAACGCGTCTGTTAAGTGCCACATGGGACGACCGACCGAGGTCGACCGTCCCATTACATTCAGTCTAATGTCTTAAAAATCAGTGATCAACGAGTTCCTAGTTCAATGTGGACATGGGAAGAAATGATGTATGCTGACATCCCTACAATCTTAGTGTTAAATATGATCGCATCTGTATGCTGACATCCCTACAATCTTAGAAAAGCTAGATTCGAAAGAAAAAAAAAATTATACGAACCGGTTAACCGAAACCGGTTCGAGGAACCGGTTTGAGAAACCGGTCTACGAACCGGTCGAACTAAGGAAACCTTGAACCGGTCCCAAACCGCCGGTTTGGCCAAGAACCGGACCGATTCTGGTCAAAACCGGTTTTGACCGGTTCGGTTCCTCAAACCGGTTTTTTTTTGCACCTCTAGTTCAACCAGACGAGTCGATCCGGGTTTTAAAAACTTGCTTGTAAAAATGTAATTTTAAAGTTATCGCATCACACACATTATGTCATTTCTGATCTCTCTTATTTCCTTTCGAAACAACAAGACTAGATATTTACAAGACAATGAAATCTCCATAAACCAAGACCCCATGTTTTCTCAAGTCTCAACCACTTCATTTTACAAGTTACATCAAGTGGTCTTTCATTCAAACGTACACTACTTTAGTTACCATGCATATCCATTCCTATATAAACCCTATATCTCATACTACTTCATAATCACGACCACAAAAACAATACATGGCTCAAAAGTTTCTAGTTATCTTAATGGTGGTTACTTTTCTTATGGTTGATGCAAAGGCCCAAACAACCAATGGAAACTTCAATCAGTATTTTGACATCACATGGGGCGATGGACGAGGAAATATACAAGAAAACGGCGAATTGCTCACGTTATCACTAGATAAGACTTCGGGATCAGGTTTTCAGTCGAAAAACCAATACTTGTTTGCAAATATTGATATGCAGTTAAAGCTAGTCCCTGGAAATTCTGCTGGCACTGTTACCTCATTTTATGTACGTTACATTTCTTATCTATAACATCTTAAGCACACGTAGTATTGTAAGTAATTACTAATGATAGTAAATTGTTTACAGATGTCTTCTCAAGGGTCGACTCATGATGAGATCGACTTTGAATTTCTTGGCAATCTTAGTGGAGATCCTTATATACTTCACACTAATGTGTACGTTCAAGGTGTAGGTAATAGAGAGCAACAATTTTATCTTTGGTTTGATCCCACTATGGATTTTCATACTTACTCTATTTTATGGAATCCCGAAACTATCATGTACGTACGTCCCTCTATCTTTGGTCTGACGCTCTTGTTTCACTAAAAAAATGTCATTGAATTGATTTCTTACGATCATTGCAGCTATTTTGTTGATGGAACTCCCATAAGACAATTCAAGAATTTGGAATCATACAACGTCCCTTTTCCAAATAAACAACCTATGTGGATCTACTCTAGTCTTTGGGACGCCGAGGATTGGGCTACAAGAGGTGGTCTTGTCAAGACAGACTGGACCCAAGCTCCCTTCACCGCATCCTATAGGGATTTCGCAGCCCAAGTATGCAATCAATCGTCTTCGTGCTCTAGTGAATCATGGATGACAGAAGCATTGGATAGCTCTAGTATAGAAAAAATGAAATCGGTGCAACAAAACTATATGATTTACAACTACTGCACGGATACTAAGCGATTTCCTCAAGGGTTCCCTCCTGAATGCAAATACACATGAAGAAGCTGATAAAATGACCTAAAACGAAATAATATCTTAGGGGTGACATATATACTCGTTAACATGGTTTAGATTATACTTTGTATAAGATAGTAATACTGTTTGTCACAAACTCACAACATTATGTTTGGTGTAAAAGGGAATAGATAAGTGTTTAATAATTTGTTAGTAGATGATAACATCTTTTGATAGAGAGACAACATAAAGTATTTGTGCATACAAGTCAATATTATCAGTATTACATATCTCTATTACATATAATAACCATCCATTTATAAATTGTGTCTAGTTTTTTCAAATGTGTTAAGTAAGCACTCATCAATTCATCATTACGACATATAACAACAAGTCAATAACTTTGATTAAATAATACAGTACTAGTCTAAGTTTTTAAGAGACGTTCATAGTTTCTTACGTATATACATTAGATAGCCCATTGGACTCCAAAGAGGCCCTTCTAACATTGTTTGTTGTTTGTTAGAGGCTTAGAGCAAAAGACTTTTAACAAAAAGAAATTTATGTTATATCATGCTTTTATTTTGTACTTCATACTTTAGTATTCAGCCTTTAAAACCCACAATTACAAGAATAAATTCCTTAAGCTAAATCTAACTTAGATCGTTGCCGTGATCAACATTTCAAATACAATCACAAGCTCTTATAAAGCTACTCAACATGCATATTACTCAAGACTTAGTAATTGTTAGATACCGTATAAAGTATTTTGACTCTATTGATGTCTGGGCATCACGAAATTCTTATCGGGATAATTCAAGAAGAACACTTAATTTCTAGGCAAAAAACTAAGCATGTGCAAAGAGAAATTGTGTGTTTTTTGTATGTTCAAATGAGACAATGAAATCTTTTATTAAACAGATTCTTTAGACAGTTAATGGCAGTTAAAGTTGGTTAACAACAAACGGTCACAGCTGTTTCGCCAACAATCACAATGGTTGGGGAAAAAGGTTGGAAAAACGGGTAACCAACTTAGAGCACCAAATATACCGTTTAAGTCGGGGCGGTGCCCGAACCTCGCTGGGGTCGTTGCCCCTCGACCCCAACAACCCCCCCCCCCCCCTCGACCCCCGCCCCTCATACCCCTGCGTCTTTGTCGTGGTGGAAACATATTAGCTGAAACAAGTGTGCACTCTACACTTTTCTAGCTCGTATCCGGACATAATATAAAATCCCATTGGTCTTTAGTAAATCATAATTACCTAAAATAATTGATGATACTAAAATTACCAAAAGTAATCACTTACAAGTTAAAGTATCTTAGTCGGACACCTACGTTACCCTGTTGTTATAGCAAAAAACGATAATAATTGGGGATCCACAAAAGTGAGGATAAAGTAGAAGATGTATGCTTGTAGTTTTCTCGAATCGGTCATTGTTGAATAAACCGTTGATTTCAAGTGACATGGATGTCGGATATATCACAAATTTCTTAATTTCTTTTTGTTTGACATGATACACACTAGAAATTATTCCGAACAAAAAGACTTGGTTAGCTGTATATGTGAGATCTTCCTATCAAGTGTCTTTTTCGAATGTAATGCTCCACCAAACCTACCCCGATGGGGCGAGATGCTCCCCAAACCCACCTCATTCCTCATTGGAGATCTTATCGAGTGTCCTTTCGGGCTTACTACTCCACCCAACCTGCACTATTCCCCATTTATTACTATTTTACATCATTATCAATACAATTTCATGCAATAACCTGATGAATCAATAACCCACAAATAGTTATTACGCTATAGAGGTTATAAAGATACAGAAGTGAAAATGGAGAATTGATATTTTGTATTATTGAATCTCCTGATTTTCCATCACTTATTTACACAAGTAGTGCTTATCTATAGGATAGTTACAACTAATTGACTAACCCTACAGGAATGTACAACAAACTATTGACCAAGTCTATTGGTAACAAGTTTTTAAGAAATAATGATAACTTACACCCATTAAAACCAAAACTTCTATTAAAAATATGACACTAAAAAGCTTCTATGATTATAACTTGGGATCGTCCAAAGATAAAAAAAAAAAAAACAAATTAGAAAATCGTGTTTTTTGCCAATTACGAACATAATACCATATAGTTATATGTGTATGTATATATATGTTGCGGGGCGAAGGTGTTGTGCCCCACTATCCGCACGAATCCGATAAAAATCCATGTTTAAGCCACGAAACCCGCTCCATAACCCGATAAGCATGCCTAACCTACCCCAAAAAGTATCGGTTTCCCGGTTTGGATTTTTTTGTCATCCCTAAACTTAGATGGTTATGTCTTCGACTAAGAGGATGATGGCTAAAATTCCGCCAAGAACGAAATTGAGGTTGCTACTTGTGTTAATTTATTAAGGGGCGAGTGAAAAAATATAACTAACTTGAAAATAATTTCCAATCAAGCCATCAAGGTACCAAACTATTATTTTCCGATCAAAGTTTGTAAACTTTGTTTTTTTTTCTAGCAAATTTTGAACATTTTGTAACATAATTAATGAATTTTCATTCAGTTTGATCATTTCATGCCTACCCCGCCACCACTAACCCTGCCCCCACCACCACCACTAACCATGCCTACCCCTTCGGTGTTCGTTGGTGGTGATGACGTTGGACATAAAATTATAGAACTTAACTAGTTGTAATTAATGATGGGCACGGGTTGGAACCAGACCCGATGGACTCGGAACCGAATTTTATGAGCAATTAACCGAATAAACTTTTAGGTCGTGGTTCTGGTTTCGATTCCGGTTATTTGGGTCTACCCGGCAAGGAACCAATTTTTTGAAAAATGCTAGAACCACAAAATAATTCATACAAAGTATTTTACAAAATGATGTGTCATGCACTCGTGGATGCATGTAAGAGAGAAAAACCAAAAATAACTTTTAAAATGCCAATAAATTTATGACACATCATTTTGTAAACATTTTGTATGGAATTCTTTTGTGGTTCTAACATTTCTCTAATTTTTTTAAGAAAAAAACCTCACACACTAATGAATTTGGCCAATAAAAAGCAAAATATATTTGAAAATTTTAAGCTCCTGCAACCATTTACGCTTAAACGAAAAACGTTTAACAACTAAAACATAAGCTCAAACAATCATTTTATAGTTTCACATTGCTCAAATGTTTAACAAAACGGTGACACATAACAATCCGAAAAACAAAATAAAATAACTTCAAACTTTATCGAACAAAATAACCAACTGTGTTCATAGTATTAAAGATATGCAATTGTTATTTTGGAGGTTACATCAACATAACTATGTTTTGTTGCTTCTAATATGTTTAGACAACGTGCAAAAGAAGGTAAAAGGGACACGGATGAGGATGAGGAAGAAGAGGAGGATGATTTGGAATTATTAAGTGGTTCTGATGAAGACGGGAATGGTATGAAGCACCTACTTGAATTTTCAGATTCTAAAGAACCGTAAACTGTGATTCTAACTTTTTTTTAACTTGATAATTAAAAGCTGAAGAAGGCGATTTGGACCCAACTCATGATGTAGAAGATGCTTTTTTGGCTGGCATGGAAGAACATAGCGAAGATATGATGATGCCGAAAAGGCATCTTATACGCACGAAGGAGAAGAATATACATAAAATATTAGTTCTATTGCAAACGAATTAGAAAGCTCAAGGTATTGTGATATTTAGAATAAGAGGATTTTCTTGCAAAGTATTAAGATTCTACAGATTATTGAAAAATTTTATGATCTTCATTGCAATTCATTTTCCGCTCACCTGGATTACAAGTTATTGAAAGTCTTTCAACAAATAAAGGAAAGTACAGATGGGAGGTTGATGCTGCAAGTCGGTAGTGACTAAGGAACCAAATTTAAAGGTATTCTGGCTATTATGCAGCATTTTATTTTGCATGTGCTTTTATCATTTTGTAGTCAATCAATCATGTAATTTTTGTGTCGTCTGTAATTTTTTAGAGTTTCTACCTCTTATCTGCAAAATCATGTAAGAAAAAATACAGATCTAAAGTGTGAATCTATTGTTTGTTTTTGATGGCTCATAAGTGAGAAGAGAAGAGAGAAAGATAAAGATGAAAAAAAAGGTTGTGTTTGTCTTCAAGATTGAAGTAGAAGGAAGTGATTATTATCAATTATGTCTAAAAAACAAGCAACCTTATTCAAGTTTCCTCTTCCATGAAGAGAAAAGTGGAAAAAAGTGATTTTAAACAAAAAAAAAACAAACAGATTTCTTCGACATGAATTATGTTTGCGAGATTCTTACACGAGTCCTCCTTCTGGTCTAAATCAGAAATTATAAGACCATTGGTTAAAGACATAGATCATTCTTTTCTCTCTGTAAGTGAATGATTGAAGTCATTTATGTATTAGTTTTCGGTTTTTCTGGCAATAGAGTTGATATATTGGTAATTTAACAATGTATAAACAGTGCAAATAGAAGGCCACCATTTTGACTTTTGAGAACATTTTGAGCATTATATAGCCTATCTGGTTGGCTTCTTATCTATCTACTTATCTATATAGGCAACAGCTATCGGGATATATTGCACCACAACAAGAAGCCATTTTATCTCAAAGGCAGAGAAGAAGACTCAAGCATCATGGACGGCTACTTGTTGCACTCGGTGTGTACATTTGTTATTCAAATTTTATGTTTCTGTAAAATCATAAATGAGACTTTTCTAGTATAAAGGGCTTGGTTTTTTATGCTGCTAAATCACGTATTCAAAACAAGAGATATTGTGACAAAGAATGAGAAAAAGTTGGCAAAAGAAAAAGAGTCCAAGCCCGACGGAATCTTAGACAACGAGGGTATTCTTAAACAAGGATTTACTCGTCCCAAGGTAAACTATATTATTTTGTAGAGATAATAGAAACCTCTTAGGATAATCTCCTCCGGTCCACCATAGTCAGAAAATGTTTGAAGATTACTCGTGTCGGTAGTGACGTTATGAGATGCTCCGGTGTCAAAGATCCATGCAGGAGAAGAAGGTGATTGAGTAGTCGTGAAATGAGCCGTAGGAGTAATTTCGTTTTCACGCAAAATCCGGGAAAGACTTCGAGAATCCGTTGTGTAGTGAGCGTTGCGGGAACAAAAATTGCACGTCACGTTCTTGTTGAAGGGTGGTGAGGAACCGGATGACTTTGACTGCCAAGATGTACAATGATTTTTGATGTTATTATGGCAGTGATTGAATCAAGGTTCAGAATTGTTCCATGGTATAGAAGAGTTGGTATTAACTCCTAGGTATGCATTTCTATTTGTTGACCTCTTACCACGCAAGTGTAATTGGCTGTGGGAATGATTGGAGTAGTCACTTTGGTGGAACTTTTTTGTTGCATTTCATAATCAACCAGTTTTTAATGAAGCTCATCGAAAGAGATTGGAGTGTCTCGTGCTTGAACGGCTGCACATATTTCTTTGAAATCATTCCCCAAGTGGTGAAGAATATGAAGATCAAGATCACCCTCACCCACGGGACAATTAACTAAGGCGAGATCATCAGCAATGCCTCGCATTTCTTGCATATAGGCTGAGACGGATTTGTCTTCTGCCGAATTTTCAAGAAGACGTTGCTTACGAGATATGATACTAGTGTGTGACTATTGGCATACAGAACAACTAGACGATCCCATGCCTCGTTACTAGAGGTAAGGACGGATGAAATATGGGTTTGAATGGTGGGTGTGCAACTTCCTCAGATAGCACTTATAGTGTTATGCGAGCACAAAGGTGTTCTTCCAAAAGTGTTGCTTCAAGTGAGACAGGTTTTTGTTTTAAAATCTCTGTAATATTTAAACCTACAACGTGCAGCACCGATTATTTTTATAGGTGATTTATCACTCTATACTAGGTAGAGATGTGTTCTAACTATTACTTGCGCATTTTGACCATTTCACTTCCAGATTTATGAGCGTATTGTTTACAGGTTTTGAATTCTTATTTCCAGGATCGAAATAATAAAACAAGCATCATGACAATCATACAAGAATTAATAGGAAGGCAACAAGGAAGATTGGAGAGGGGGATAACACAGAAATATATATCTATATTGAATAACGTGCGTTACAAATTCTGTTACAACAATACATTTATTTATACTTATCTAAAAGACACCATGAAGAGACATGTTGCTTCACATCTCTTCATACCAACAGGTTTCTATGAAACATCACGACTCTTAACTTTTTAACTGCCAAACAAACTGCCTTTTCTTTATTTGTTGTGCCGTGCTTTCTCTTTTTGCTGGCAGTGCTTTTATTTTCGGGCCCAACCTAAAAAGGCTTTTTAATTGGACAATCATACTAATCTAACTTAACCCATTAAACAAATATTTATAGATTAATCCTTCCAACATATTCCTCCTAATCTATAAATCTTTGTTTAATTCAATCTTCTTGTTCCTTGATTTCTTCTTGCTCTTGATGCTTGGTGTTTGATGACTTTTCGGCTTCTAATTGAACCAAATTCTAGCACGGTTAGTGCCGCCATCACCACTTGAATCTTCTTGGCTTTTGTTGGTTTGTTGCAAAGGTTTTATCACCTCCTGATTACAGTACCATCACCACAACATCATAGCCTTGTCCCCATTATACTCATACATCTTCATTTTTGGCATCATTGCCTTTGTCAACCATCATGGTTGTAGGTTCATCATGAACCGGGGTTTCAAGGTTGGTTTTATTCTCTTTTCTTCTCGATTTCTTATGAACACAAACTGTGTTCTTTTTTCTTTTGTAACAAAACCGTAGCCATGTTTTCTTCTTCTTCTTTCTTTCTGTTCTTCTTCTGAATCTGACCTTTTTTTTTTCTTCTTTCTTTGTACCACCAGTCTTTGTGGTAACGTCTCTCTTATCTTTCCTATTCTCATACAGCATTCATGGCAAATTCTTGATGATGATGAACAAGATTGTATGTTTTTTTCCTTCCTCTGATACCACTGTTAACAAGTTCTGAATTCTTATTTCCAGATCGAAATAGATAAAAATGCATCAATGACAGATCAACAAGAATTAAAGAAGCAACAAGGAAGATTGGAGAGGGGGTTGTGAACCCATTCTGATA
This sequence comes from Tanacetum coccineum, assembly GCA_026074375.1. NCBI lineage: Eukaryota > Viridiplantae > Streptophyta > Magnoliopsida > Asterales > Asteraceae > Tanacetum > Tanacetum coccineum. The sequence continues at coordinate 57,796 of BQNB010023450.1, forward strand.
ACACAAAAATATATATCTATATTGAATAACGCGCGTTACAAATTCTGTTACAGCAATACATATATTTATACTTATCTAAAAGACACCATGAAGAGACATGTTGCTTCACATCTCTTCATACCAATAGGTTTCTATGAAACATCATGACTCTTAACTTTTTAACTGCCAAGCAAACTGTCTTTTCTTTATTTGTTGTGCCGTGCTTCTCTTTTGCTGTGCAGTGCTTTATTTCGGCCCAACCTAAAAAGGCTTTTTAATCATACTAATCTAACTTAACCCATTAAATAAATATTTATGGATTAATCCTTCCAACACGTATTGATACCGAATCAATAGTGGATGCTGAGGATGCCGCCTTGATTATTTCAAAAACAAGGTATGATTGTTCATTTCTCTTCACAAACAGGTCAAATAAGATTTAGCTAAGAGAAACGGGTCAAACCGGGTCAAATTAAAGATTCGGTCCAGGTATAGTTACTTTCTGCTACGTGGTTTGATAAAAAAATGATCATATTCATGCATGCAGGGTGGGATTATGATCTTTATTAGTTCATCTGTTCATACTTTGAATTTGTTTGTGTTCCGAACTTCTTGAAGTCGGAAGATGCATCCATGTGACTGCTTGGAGAGTGATATTATTTTTCCACAAATTTCTTTTTAATTTAAACTGTTCCTTCAAATTTGGGGTGTATTATTTTGAAACACAGTTTTCTAATATCTTTGACTCCTTTAGGTATACAAACATAGTGATATAATGATATATCTCGCGCGGGAGTTTGGTTTTTTCATGGAAAGCGAAAGATCATGTTTATGCACCGAGAGCTTTAAGGGCACAATAACAATTACACTTTTATTATTTTGAGAGTTTTAAGCAAGACCAAATGTTATCATTCTCTCTTATAAACCAGCTCTGAGATCAAGATGATAGTATAAGTTTAAATTACCTATGACTGATACCTTTGGGTAACTTAGTTCCATACATATATATAGTATAAGTCTATGCATATAAGCGTTACTTTCAATATTGCCAAAATACAAACAGTAGTGCAATGCACTCCTTATAATTAAACACAAAACCAAACATACCATGAGAATTTAAAGGACATGACTCTTGACCCATATGAACTATGCGCGTTCATACGTTACATTATCATACACGTATATGACTTACGGGTATCTGTATGCATACGTTATTACCACACACACACATATATACTGTATATAGCAACCCAGCAATGTTGGCTTGTTTCACGTGCATGCACACAGACAGATGCATATACCCCAAACTCTAAGACACTGATCTAATCAAGACAATTACTGCCCATGGTAGTTCCGCTGCATCTATGGGGCCAGCAACATTCACCGAGTAAGGCGCAAGGTTCGCCAACATTAGCGCAATACGTATTGATCTGACATCTTCCGTTAAACAAACCATTGCAACTAAGCCC
>BQNB010023451.1:0-61808 GCA_026074375.1 Tanacetum coccineum
AAAATAAGCTTTGTTTGCAGGAGACATGTTCATGATTGTCTCAACTGTTGTGTGTTCAGGAACTGCTGGAGAATTTTCTATTGCAGGCACAACTTGTATTATGACAATAGAAGGATTGCATTTCCTTAAGGCATCACCATTAATTTTTGTATCAATGTACCGTAAGAAACGTGATCGCCATTGTGCATATCTGCTCGTTGCAAGCATTGGTGGAGGATCCCTTAAACCAGCTGCCATGATGTTGTTATGCATTTGACTGTCAGTTGTGGAAGTTGTGATTGGAGTTGTCATGATGAATGATTTGTTAAATTATAAAGTGAAAATGATTTGTAGGATCTTAAGATGATAAAGTTGTGTTGTGGTTTTGAAAAAGTTGGTAACAAAATCGGTAAAGCAAATCCGATAACAAATGTTGTAAGATATCGGATAGAGCAAACTCGGAAGAGTTCTCGGACAAGTCCATGATCAAACTCGGAGCAATTTGTCGGATAAGTCAAATATCGATCTCGGATGAAATTCTCGGGCAAATAAAAAAATGATGAACTTTCTCGGACAAATCAATGCTCGGGCAAATCAATTCTCGGTAGCAAATTCTCGGACAAATCTTCGTGGCAAATTCGATCAAAGTTACAAACGTAAATTATCTAACAATTTGCCTATAACAAAATTCGATCAACCTTACAATATTAAGTGAAAGTACTACAATTTTGGTAAAGAAAAAAAATACAAATATTATGCCTGTGCCAAGAATCGAACTATGGACCTTCCAAATCAAAGATGAATACACCGTTAACCAACTGAGCTAGGTGAAGTTTGTGTTGATGTCTTTCGAAACTCGATATAAGACACAAATTCGGAATAAGCCTAATTCGGTAATAATAAAAAATAACACAGAAATGACGCTAGCAAGAATCAAACCCAGAACCTTTCGTATCAAGTGTTAACACACAACATCAACCCAACTAAGCTGGAGGGTTTTTGAATTAAACTCTTCTGAGTTTGGTAGTTAACCTCAATTTCGATATATGTACTAAGTGTTAACACACAACATCAACCCAACTGGAGGGTTTTTGAATTAAACTCTTCTGAGTTTGGTTGTTAACCTCAATTTCGATATATGTACTAAAAAAATGACAATTATGGGAATCGAACCAAGGACCTTCTTTATAAGATCTTAACACACCCACACAAACCCAATAGAGCTAGGCACTGTTTTGATTATCCCTTCCTAAATTCAATAGATGTACTACAAATTCGATGTACTATATTTAACAACTTCGAAAGTACTGAATTTGTATTCAAACTCGGTAATACAAAAAATTAGTTTTAAGACACGATTTTGACGAGTTTCAATCCAAGATTTTTACGTAGTCTTTATGTAAACACACTAATAAGTCATAAAAATCAAAACTTTTTGAACCAAACACTCACAAATTTAAACTTTCTAATAATAAAAATAATAAAAAAATGATTTTTTTATACCGAAAATTCTAAAGCAACTAAAAATGAAATTTTAATACTTTCTAATCTTTAAACAAGATAAAACCTTGATTAGTTAGGAAGATCAAAATTCACTTTTATACTACTTATGAATTTCGACACACAAAATAAACATATAAAAACAACACGAACATAACTAAATCACCCCGTGGCGATTGATACCAAAAGTCAGAACCCAATAATCACCTTCACTTCATACTTGAATAAGAAAAATAGATAAGAGAAAAGTTAAGAATTTTACAGAGAGAAACAAGAGAGAGAAAGTAGAGAGAAAATAGATTGTTGATTAACCTTGTGAAAAATACAAATGGAACCAACACCCTCTCCACACTTGAAGAAGGGTATTTATACTCAATGAGGGCGACCATATTAGGCTTTAATGGGCCGGTGTATTTGTCTTGGGCTGGGCTTGGGATTACAAATGGGTTTAAACCCGATACTAGTACAAGATTAGCTTACGATTACGAGCCCGTTTACCCTTCTAGCCTATTACTACATAAGTAAGATAAAGACAGAGATTGAATTAATATTTAAGGCTAACACAATCCCAGTTATCCAAATAATTTAATTCGCATATTTACATGAGACTAATAGTTAGGGCTGCAATCAAGCCAAGCCGAGCTCGAGCTTGATAGGACTTGAGCTCGGCTCGAAAAGCACAAGTTAGGCTCGAGCTCGGCTCGATAGCTTGACAAGCCTTAATCATCAAAGCTTAAACTTGGCTTGAATAATATTCGAATAAGGCTCGAGCTAGGATCGAAAAGCTCGACTTTATTCATAAATGTTATATTTGATAGCCAAACTTATCAATAAGGTCAATAAAATATGTGATGGACTTAAGAGTAAAGAATCTATACAAAACATTTGAGCATTAAGATTTAAATATCCTTCTACGATAAATATTTAACTATTATACCAATATTCACGTTAGATTTGCGTATTTTATATAAATATGTATTACAAACATACTTATGTACATGAAAGCTAGAAAAGCTCGATAAAAGCTCGAGCTCGAGCTATTAAAAGCTCAAGCTCGGCTCGTTATGTGTTTCGAGCTTGTTTATTGGGCTTGGGCTCGAGCTCGATAAAAGCTCAGCTCGATCGAGTCAAGCTCAAGCCCGAGCTTGAGTTGCTTGATAAAATCTTGGCTTGATTGCAACCCTACTACTAGCTAGAAGCAGACATATACTCTTAGTATGACTAGAATGCTTATTAAAAGGAAACACCTTAGTAAAAGGGTCAACTACGTTGTTATCTGTGTGAACTTTATCCGGAACAATGTTACCCAATTCGATCACTTTACGAAGATAGTCAACTTTAGTACGATAATGCTTTGCACCTTTAGTGATTCTTGGTTCATTAGCTATAGTAATGGCTCTGGTATTATCACAATACATCTTCATAGGTTCTTCATTTATGGGAACAACACCGAGCCAAAAAATGAACTTCCTAATCCAAAAAAATTCTTTAGAAGCTTTTGAAGCAACCATATATTCAACTTTTGTGATTTCCCATGATTAATATGTCATCTATGATGACATCAAACAATGTTTATTTATAGCGTTATATATCCCAACTAAATTGCTTGTTCTATATTATTTTATGCATGAATTGGTACTTAATTGCTTATATTTGTTATTTGTAGTAAATATGGAGCAATTGGTAAAGTTTAACTAAAAGCCAAGCATTTTGGAGCTTAAACAAAGAGATCTTAAAGACTGCTGACCTGACATCTAATACGCCGTATCCATCAAGGAAGATATGGCGTATCTATGCCTTGACTTCACAAGCAACCACGAAGATTTGAAGACCAATACGCCGTATACAGAATATCCTATACGCCGTATCAAAGATTAAGTGTTGGAATATTCTAGAATATTATAATCGTGGTTCCTACTCCAAGAAAACCCTAATATGCCGTATTGAAAACTTTTAATACGGAGTTTCAACTTAATTCCAGAGGCTATAAATACCGAACCCTAAAGACGAATTTTAGTGGGCAAAAATATACCAGTGACTGAGAAGAAGGCATTAACCACCAGGTTTGACTTTTAGAAGAGAAGAGGAGCTATGAAGGTCTCGCAACGCCCTTCAAATGTTTTATATCTCCGGACTTAAACCGACATTACAAATAGAACTGTTAAGGGCAATGCCTACAACTTTAGAAAAAGCCTTCTCCTTAGCCCGTATAACAGAGGCTCGTTTTGAGGCCATTGCGCATAAAGAGAAGGCAACTGCAAAGAAAGAGCAAAGCATTAATGAGACAACAAATACCATTACATCATTGCAAAGTGAAGTAGCTTCACTTGAGGCAAAAGGGTCCTTAAATGCTAATTAAGAGATCAAATAAACTCATACACGGGTTCATGAGTTGGAGAAGCATGTGGAGAAACTTCCAATAGAGTTGTAGTTACAGAACAACTTTAGAGAGGCTTTAGAAACCACGTCAAAGGATTTAGAGAAGAAGATGATTGATCTAAACCTGACGCTTCATGATCTTCAAGAAGTTAAAACCAAGTGTGCTCTAAAAATTGACGATGAAGAATTTAAGAAGGCTAAGTCCGAAGCGACCAGAAAGATTACAAAACTATCAAAGGTTTATGGTGCTTGGCTACCACCCTGGATCGCATCTCGTTTGGTTGTTTATCAGCCTTATGTGAAGAACTATTGAAAAGAATTCATGTTTATTCAAGGAAGAATATGGGATCCCGGAATCAAGATTGTTTTTAGACAACACCTTGAGGGCAAGGTGGTTTCGAAGGAGTAGGGAATGTTATGCCCCAGGCCCTTGAAGAGGGTCGGCCCAAATGGGCCATTGATATATTCTATCTTATTTGTTAAGTCAAGTCCAAGGCCATTAAGAGAGTCATAATAGCCATAATAGGCCCATCTTATAACAACCCATAATTTTTATCAATGTAATTATCCATCTATTAAATTAGATGCAATTGTCATCAATGTAATATTTACTTATTAAATTAAGTACAACCATTTTCACGAGAATATTTTTGCTTTATTCCACCTATTATGCAACGTAACTTGCATAACCTATGTAAATGAGCTCACACAACTTACCTATGCCAATTTCATCAACGTTTATAGCCAGTAAACGTTATAATATGTCAAGCAATATGTTTTAAACTCTATTTTATCATACATTATCTATTTAACATACTTTTCAAAACGTTATTATAAAACGGATTTCAAACATTAACGTTTATATCAACACCCTAATTATATGAAATGTTTACATATAAAGTGAATGTTCAAGCTTTCAAGGAATGTGTACACGTGTACAATGCATAACTTTTGAATATTAATTCCCTCCAAAACCAATGTACAACTCCCTAAAGCTCAAAGTACAAGTTAAACATGCATAGAATTCAAACTAGGTCATTTTCCCTCCAAAATCATGTTTATTTCTTACCACCACTTTAACACAAGTTACAACACTTAAAGCACAACTTCTAAACCAAGAAACTAAACCCTAAACAAAACCCTAATTCTAACCTAAACCTAGACGAAAACCCTAAACACCTAAAACTAGTTCTAACCTAAAAACCAAGCACCTCAAGCACCTCAAGCACCTCAAGCACCTCAAGCACCTCAAGCACCTCAAGTAGCTCCATGAATCACCTCCTTGCACCCTAGCTATTACTTGGTCACTACTCTACAACACCTTGGCCACCACTCTACTTAACTTGGTCACCACTCTAAGAAAACTTGGTCATTACTCCTTCTCTACACTATATATACACGCATACATACATACTCTTTCAATTCATCTCAAAAACTCATCACATACTCAAATGAAGATCTAAAAAATTCCAAGGAAGATTAAGAAGAAAGTATACAGCAAGTAGAAGCCAAGAAACAAGAAGAAAGAAGTCTCTTGATTCATCTTTTAAGTTTTCAAGTTGTTTTTGCTCCATTCGACCCATTTTCATCATTTCAAGTACTAGTAAGCTTTCTATTTTGTTCTATAAGCTCTTGCCTTGTTTTAGAACTTTCATAAGCTTTATTAGATCCTATATAAGTCACTTGTTTAAGCCTTGAACCATAAACCCACACTGTTTGGTTTTCCTAAACCAAACGAACTCGTTTTGGATTTTTAAGCTCACAAGCTCTTTTCATAAGCTATAAGCTCATAAAAGTTACTTATTTTAGCTTATAGTAATAAGCTATAACCTGCAAAATTGATTTCTAAATCAAAAATATCAATATTATGGTTTTTGGACTTAATTCGCAAATGGTTTCATGCAAAGGGGTATATATTGTAAATTCTTGAAACATATAACTAGAGGGGCTGAAAATGTAATTATCCTAAAGTTAAACTTCAGGGGTTGTTTTGTCATACTTGAAAGTTAAAGGTTTAATGTTTTAAAAATATAATTAAAGGGTTAATTTTGTAAATATATATATCAAGGGTATATATTGTCATTTTCATATTCTCAAGGGTATAAAATGTAATATTTTTATATTAATTATAAAAATATATTTAAATATTATAAGACTCGATTTTATTAAAACCCGACACATTTGTCATTATCATTCGTCGATCGAAACACTATAAAACAATTATGTTATAAATATAACATAATTTATCATCCACTAGCTTTTGAAGAAACTTAAAATGATAAAACCTTATCATTTAATCTATAACGTATCACGTTACTAGGGAGTTTCATGTGAGGGGTTTCATTTGGGTAGACGTTTTGATGAGTTGCTGGATTTACAATTTAAAGTGTCCTATCTTCTCAAACGTTTACTACATGACCTTTGGATTATGATAGCCCGAACAGTGATACGATATTTTCACAAGTTATCAAACCAAAAACCATTAAACTTTATGAAATAAAATTTGTAATATCAACAATCAAATTAAGACTTGACATATTACCCTCAGGTTGCGTGACGAGGCTGTTTACTCTCATTTGAATTAAATTTTTAAATCAATCAACTATCTTGATAAGGTGAGTTCATAGTCCCACCTTTACATATTTTTTAAATCCCGTAGGGAGATACATGCTATAAACCATGAATACAGGTGTTTTCCAACTGTATGCTATCCTGATATATTATTGTCTAAGTTTGCTTTTACCGCCAATATTTTTTAATCATGAACCATTAGTCACTTACGAGTGAGCGTGAATATTGTGGATAGATCTATTAGGGGTGACGACTCCCGTTGGTGTACCCGTACATGGGGTAACCAAACACACTATATTTGAGAACAAAGGATAACTTTGGCAAGTTACCTTTCCTTAAGGATAGTTGTTCCTTTAAGTCGTTAAATTCACTTTGGATGTTAATGTTTGGTTGCATGAGCTTAAGGCAATAATACTGTTTTTCCTGATAATTGTATGTGTTGCAATTATTACCACTTATGATGACTTGTATTCGATTATTACATTTCAAACCTGTGAATTTTACTCAACCGTTATGTTGACCCTTTTAGCATGTTTATCTCAGGTAATTGAGCAAACTATGGCACGGAGTGACATTAGACACGAGGACGTCCAAACCTGTTATCATTCAACTTTATGTTTTGAAATGTATTTTAGGACCTCTTTTGTAAAAACTCTGATGAATAATGAATGATAACTAAATTTTCCAAAACGTCACTTTGGAGTCGTTTTCTATTATTGTGACTATGATTCATGAAGTAATACCACATATTAGCTTTCGCTGCTATATGTTAAATATAGGAGTGTTACAGATTGGTATCAAGAGCCGCGGTTATAAAGAACAAGGTTTAAACCTTAACTATAACTACTTTTTCCATCCAAGAAAGTCCTCCGTGCCACTACATTTCCCGAATAGTATGTAAAAGATACATAACTATTAGATTATTATATAAATAACTTATGTTATTTACACTGGGTTGTAACCGAAATATGTCTTCAAACACTTCCGACTATATCTACCCTTTTATCGTCCCATATGATTTTGATGTTGAGGATACCTCTTCCTCTACAAACACTCTTGACTATACCCCGGCTTCACCAGACTATTCCTTAGCTTCACCGGGAAACACCTCTCTTGATCCTTTAGATGATTTATCTAAGTATCTTTTGGCCTCACTAGCCATCTCACCTTTCCACGATGATCCGTATATGAAGGTCATGCAAGCATATAATGCTACTAGTAATGAATTACCTATTACTCTGCCACAAGCTCCTATTGCTCCACCAACTGTTTTTCCTACATCTCCAGTGTTACCACTGTTTGATCCCCAAGATTTCTTTCTTCCTGATGAGATTTTACCACCTCAGAAATGAGCCCATTTCCTATCACCCTCCTCTACTGATTTCTCTACCCCACCTTAGGTATTTAAGATTGGAGAAAGTTCTCATAAGACGCATCTGGAACGTCATGAGGAACAGATCGAGACTATTTTGAATCACTTAGATGAGCTCCCTCTTGAGCGCATTAAGCACATAGAAGATAAGATAAAAGGTCTTGGTAATGGTCGAGTAATCATACAATGAGATTTTGACAAAATAGAAACTGAACTTCAAGAAGCTCGTACTCAGATTTCTGAATTTCAGAGAGAGCAAATAAGGCATGATGACGAGATTGTTCTTGCTCGCGTTAGGACTTATACTCTGGAGATACTCATCGAGGATATTCAGGTTCGACACCGATCAAATATAAAGAATCTTCTGAACAAGATCCATAAGCTCAAGAACCACAAGGGAGGACCACCACCACAAGACTACTAGACTAGATCATTATCATTTACAGCTTTTGTTAGAATCCAACCACTGGATGTGTGGCATAAATAATGACATTTGTCAAATTTTAACTATGTAAAATATGTAGACAAGTTGTTTATGACTTAATACAGTGGTGATTCCATTATACCTCGCTGTTTTATGATACCGATTTATGTTTATCGTGATTGTCTATCCTATGTCCTGTATTACGATTACTCATGTACGGTATGATCCATAATGAGTTATCTAAGTGGTCGCAGTATCATACCACAACCACTAGGAAGCAAACTAGTCCCCGAGAAACTTAATGAGTTAGATGCTTGTTAGAGTGTCAATTCTAAAATTCTCCATTAGATCCTGCAATGTAATATCAAAGAATGTGTATTTCTTTGTTAGAACTTGTATCAAATAAGTCATTGCCAAAATTTCCATACATTGTACAAATGACTTATGATATGATTCTTATTTTGTGTTGTCATGTAAATGTTGATAGAATGGCTCCCAAGAGGACATCAACATCTGCAGCACCAACCATGACTCAGGCCGCCATTAGGAAACTAGTTGCTGATAGTGTTGTCGCAGCTCTGGAAGCACAAGCTGCTATCATGGCAAATACTGACAATACCAATAGGAACACCGAACCAAGAGAAACTCCCGTGGTAAGAAAATGTAGCTACAAAGAGTTTATGAGCTGCCAACCTTTCAATTTTAAAGGTACGGAAGGCGTTGTTGGCCTCATCCGCTGGTTTGAACGAACTAAATCGGTATTTTCCCGTAGTAACTGTACCGAGGACTGCAAAGTGAAATTTGCTACTGGTACTCTAACTGAAGAAGCTTTGTCCTGGTGGAATTCATTCGCCCAGCCTATTGGAATAGAGGAAGCTTACAAGATCACTTGGTCCGAATTTAAAAAGCTCTTTGATAGGTGTAAAATACACATATCCGTTAACACCAAAAATGACCCTAAATAACTAAAAACATACTTAAAATGGCAAAAATATACTTGTTTTTGTGTTTTGTGTGTGCATGTACGGATATATCAAAAATCACAAGAAAACCATCAAAAATGGGCAAACACAGATACAAGAACGGAAGAGTGTGCAAAAGCCGGAAGCCAAAGTCAGAAAAGTCAACCCTGAGTCAACTCTGGTCAAAAAGTCAAAGTCAACACTAGAAGACAAAAGCCCCAAAGTTACAAATCTAGTCACTCAAGTTTCCAAAGTTACACAAATGGTCCCTAACCTACATTGGGCCTAATCTTTCCTTAAACCCTTACCCGAAAACAATAAAACCAAAGTCCAAGCCCATTTCCCAAAACCCGGCCCAAAACCTAAATCTATAACCCTTTTATAATACTCCAAGGACCAATGTTGCCATTTCTGAAAGTATTTTAATACTACACTTTTTCTTAAAACAAAGACAAGGGATCATTTTGCCATTCATCCAAACTCACACCCGATTTTACCCCCTTCAGTTATAAAAAAAAGAAAATGGCGCGAAAAAATGTTTTTACTATTCATCATCTTCCCAAACGTGCCCTCTGTAACATCCGAGAATTTTTGAAATTTTAAAGGAGATATAAGTTATTCCTAGGTTGATTTTTAAAAAACGAGCAGCTAAACCACGTTTTCACAACTCGGACTCTAAAGCAATTTGATGTGAAACGATATTTCGAACAACTTTTTAGTTTTGACCGAGATCCGAAAACAGTCATAAGGTGACTGAAATGTCCTCGCAAAATTTTAAACGCAACGCGTACTGACCAAAAATAATTAAATTTATATTTATTTATCATAATTTAAAAAAAAAAAATTTAATAAATTAATTATCTTGTTAATCGAAAACGTTTGTTAAAAACGCAATTATTTAAGTTAAAATTCATTTCACGGATAAAGTTTATCGGAAAAATATATAAATGAATAATAAACAATTTAAATAAATGTTATGAAACAATTATGAAATAAAATCGTGTAAATACTCATTTTTATCAGAAAAATGATTTGGAAAACAATGGCGCAAGTTTCGTGCGTTGAATCATCCGTTAAGTCGCTCAAACGAGTCACGAACCGCTATTTTACAAAAGTTTCCCAAAAACTACACGTTAGGTCCCTGTGATAACATTTACAATTTTTACCTTATGCTATAAACACATATCAAAAATTTTAAAAACTTTTATAATATATAGAAGTTTATACACATTTTTCATTTTATAAAAAAACACACACATAAACTCATCTCCTTCACTCTCTCTCTCCCCCATATTTTTTCGGCCACCGCCGACCACCACTCGACCACCGCCGCCGCCGTCGCAGGCCGCCGAAAAACTTTTTCGGTGAGTTTTCCGGCCGAACCCAAAAAGGCTCCTCGTCACCGGATCTATCCGATCCACCAACTCACTCGCGGCCTCGCGCCGCCCACCCCTCTCTGGCACCCACCCACGACATCCCCACACCATCCCACCTCCACCCCCACCATGATAGTCATCATCACCTCGTCACTCACCTTCGGCTGCCCCACTTCCACCACAACCACAGCGGGCCACCCTCTTCGCCATCACCTCGCCACCCCTACAGAAACACCCCAAGGGTGCATTTGGTTTCTAGCCCCAAAAAGAAAAAAAAAGGTTCGTTGGGTTTTCTAGCCTAATTAGGGTGCATGGGTTTAGCAAGGGGAGGGGGGCTGCGTTTGATTTGGGCCACCATGGGGGTCTGTTCGGTTTCATATTCCCGCAAATGGTGCGTTCGGTTTATAAAATAAGCCCACAAGGGTGTTTGTTTCGCGGTCAACAGCCCAGCGGGGCGATGGTTTGATTTTTGCCACCACAAGGGTGCGTTCGGTACCGGGTCAGCCACCCGGTTAGGGTGCGTTTGGTGGTGGCAGCCTATCAAGGGTGCGTTTGGCTTTCATACCCGCAGCAAGGGCTGCGTTTGGCTTGTATTTCCATCAAAGAGGGTGCGTTTGTTTGATGAAACCACACACAAGGGTGCGTTTGGCTTTACAGCCCAACCACAAGGGGTGCGTTTGGCTGTGTAAATATGACTAATGGGGTGTTTGGGTAAGCATAAATGTAAGGGGGTGTTTGGTTAAGCATGTAGGGGGTGTTTGGTTGGGCAGTTTCACCTAAAAGGGGTGTTTGGGACAGCGGGCACAGCAAGGGGTATGTTTGGTTTGGATAGGAACACACAAGGAGTGTGTTTGGGTTAGTGAAACAACAAAAAGGGTACGTTTGGTTCATGTAAAACGGTGAATAAATACAACATAAGGTTTTAAAGTTATTTAAACCGGATATATATGATGGTGGCTAAATGGTTAAATAAATACGATATTTATTAGTTTGTGAGTTTAGATATAATAACGTAAATATATATGTTATATCTGAAACAAGCGGGAGTTGGAAAAATGGAAACACGAATAAATTGCAAGATATATTGAATAAGAAGTTCCTGAGTCTGTTGTTTTTAATCTTAGATTTAGATATCTTTAAGTGTTAGTTGTTAAAATAGCTTGTTAGATTCAGTTTCCTTACATCATAAGCTTTTAAGAACAGCTTTTGGTTTTCAAAATGAGCTTATATTTAAGCTTGTGCAAGCTTTTAAGTGTCAACAAAGCTTTTTAAGCTCAAACCCTTAGTTTCTGTAACAGCAGCTTCATAAGCTGTTTTTAAGCTTATTATTGAGTATAAGCTTATGTTGTCTTTATTAAAGTTGCTTAGATTAGCTTAATTTACAACTTTGTGTTTTCAGTTTTGCAAAATAAAAAAATATAAAAAAGGCAAAAAGGGGTGTGTTGCCAGACTAGAACCCAAGACCTCTTGCACACAACACACACGACTTACCACCATGCTTCATTAGCTCATCCGTTAGCCTTTCTCTCTATTCAACTCTTATACACGTTTTCCTTTCCTCTTTTTATAATAAGCCGTAGCTTATTCTAGGGCTTTTACAGCTTATTTGTTAAGCTGTATTGTTTCTTTCATTTTTCTAGTAAACTTTGTTTCTTTTTAGATTTTTCCTGAATTTTTGGTAAATTTTCATTAAGTAGATTAATTTTAATCATTTTTCTTAGGTTTTAACTTTCAAAAACACATAAAAAATAGAAAAAAGTTTTATAAAAATACAAAAAAATAGTTTTTAGCATTAGATTAAATACTTTTAGGTTTACAATCAGAAAAGTCATTTTCAACACTTTTAGATTTTAATTTTCATTTTTAAGCTTTTATTTTAAGTTTAAAAATAGGATTTTAATTTTAAAAATAGTTAAAAATAGTTTTCTGAGTTTTTATGATATTTTAGATTTTTCTAAGTTTAAAAATCATTTTTCTAAATTTTTAGGACTTAATTTGCTATTTTTTAGGATTTAATTAGATTAAATAGTTTTTAATTCATAATAAATTCAAAAATAATCAAAAAAAATGTTTTTCTTTTTCTTAAAATTTTCTTTTGTCAAGATTTAGGTTTAGAAATTTAGTTTGAATTTTTAGGAGTTAATTTAGTGTTATTTGCTTAATTGTCGCGTTTTATTTGTTTCCCGTTAATTGTTTAAGTGTTTAATTGCTTTTAATTGTTCATTTTAATTGTTGCTTTTATTTAGTAGTTATAGATACTCAAAATATCTTTTCTCTCGTTCAAATCATAATCCGAGCTAAAACAAGGTTTCAATTTCACAAGTCGTTGGGGAAACGACCCGGGTGATCATATTCCCGGTTAAATATGCATATTATATATTATATATATCTTTTAGAGTGAGCTTTTCTTAAGGGAGACTTTAGGAAAGTTCTTAATTGCTCTTTTAGAATATTATTATATATTTTATAGTATATAAAAACTGCAATCAATTTTTGGCGTCGCTGCCGAGGACTTGTATTAAAGATTCTTTCGTTTACGTTTGTTGATTTTGATTTGAAGATCCTTTCGTTTACGAAAGTTATATTTTTGTTATAAAAATCAAAAACCCCAAAAAAAATTATAAAATATAAAAAGTAAAAATAAAAAAAGAAATAAAATACACAAAGTTGGTAAAAGAACACCAACATATAATATTCTCAATCGAGGTATTATCATAAATAAGTTCCGGTGAACTTGAAAAGTTCCCAAATCGAACCAAAGATTCAAAAACTTGCCATTTGTGTCACTTACGAAGTACGGCTCACCTTAAAAAGTAAAATTTTTAAGAGCTACCGTGAAGTAATTCGATTATTTGGTTTAAGTTGTCTTCCGTGTATCCGTTTAAAATAGATTGTTAAAAAAAATCCAAAAAAAAATTAGTGTAATTTTTTGTTATCCTTTTAATTTCTTTTTCTCTATTTTTAGTGCATGCGCACTCGTTCTCAAGCTCGTAATCGAAATCGTCGACAACAACAAATAACACCGGTTATTGTTGAGGAACCCGAGATTCCAATGGCCGACAATCGTACCATGGCTCAAATGCTCCAAGCACCCACCGAGGGTTACGAGGATGCAATTGTAATTCCCGAAATCAATGCTAACTTTGAGTTAAAGCATGGTTTGATCAATCTTGTTCAAAACAAACAGTTTTTCGGACATGATAAAGAGGATCCACATGCTCACATCCGTTATTTCAATAAGATTACTTCAACAATGAGATTCCCGGACGTCCCGAGCACGTCGATTAAGCTTATGCTTTTTCCATTTTCTCTTGAAGGTTCAGCCCGGATTTGGCTAGAAAAAGAACCTCCTCGATCGATTTTGACATGGGACGATCTTGTTTCAAAATTCATTAATCAATTCTTTCCTCCTTCAAAAAACTTATCTTAGAAATGAAATCACTACTTTCTACCAAAAACCGAATGAAACTTTCAACGAAGCATGGGAACGTTTCAAAGGACTTCTTCGTCAATGTCCTCATCATAGTTTCTCGGAATTACATCAACTTGATATGTTTACAATTTTTGAATACCAACGATGAAGATGCTTTAGATTCCGCCCGCGGGTTTGGAAATTTTATAGCTAAAGATTGCCTCGTGATTGTTTAGGCCATTATTGAGAGAAAAATCCAAGGTTCGTTATTCAAGAAAAGCATGCAATTGAACCTAGTGTAAGTACGGAATGCTCCTCTTTCCTACTTCTACAAATCTAATTCTTTGAATTCAACAACTCGCGGCTTTTCTTAAGAAAAATAGATATTCGATTGAGCGATAGAGAAAAGATGATTAGTGAAAAAATGTTACGACTCCTGCTACCATCAAAGCAGTCGAGGAAGTTTGTGTTACGTGTGGTGCAAATCCATAACTCAAACAATTTTTTGTCCGGAACTACGAAGTTGGGAACACGCGATCTTCCCGTTTTTCATGAAACATTCACAATTCCAACAAAACTGCCGCCGTTGGCAAACTTTGTTCAAAGGAAATCCTCTAATTTGGGAAAATCAAATGAGACCACCCGGGTTTTAATCAACAAAATTTTTTCTAAAGACAAAACCAAGGGAAACCAAAGCAGTTATCAAGGGAAACAATTTCTTTCGAATCAAAACCGTGGAAGCACTAATTTCAACCAAAACCGTCAAAAACAATATGGAGCCGTTTATCAACCCACCATACCAACCACCAACAAATCAACCTTTGGTTAATCAAGCTTTACCTCCCGTTTCACAAATTCAAGGTGTTTCGAAAACGGATTTTGATAACTACGTCAAGGCAAACGATGCGGTATTGAAGAATGTTCAAAATCAAGGTCAAAATTTGCAAAATCAAATGGCTAATGTTACGATTTTGTTGACAAGTCTTTGTCATAATTTCAAAAATTGCCGCTACTTTGAATCAGGAATCTTCCAAGTCAATACCGCTATAACCCCTCGTGAGCAAATTAATGTTATCACCCAGAAGCGGTAAGACTTTTGATGGACCCTTCGACTCTCTTGTTCCACACCATGATGTTTTTCTTATTTCCTTCAAAGGAACCCGAACAAAACCCAGAGACGTTAACAGAAAAAGTGCAAAAACCAAGTTCAGAAAGTACCGCACAAGTCCCACCTTCGGAGGATCAAGATTCCATTTTTATGGAAATTCCAAAACCAAAAGCAAAGATAACCGTTAATGTTGAAATTCAAGATCTTAATTCTCTAAGACTATGTCGTATCAACCTAAACTTCCATATCCGAGGATGGATTGTAACGTGAGAGAGAAACGATAAACCAAGTGTCCAACTTAGCCGGTTTTTGAAGCTGTTCAAACAAACTCCGTTTAGAGATTGGATTGAAAGTGCATGTCGAAATGCCAAAGTTTCAACAAATGGTTTTAAGATCATTGCTAAGGATACAAGAGAACAGCTTCAAGGATATCGTCATTACAACGTGAAATGCTGTATAATGTTCTGCTATCATCAATGAACAAAGTTCACCGAGAGAGAAGCTCGATAGATCCGGGATAATTTCTTATCCTCATTGTGCTTTACAAGAGCTTGATGGACTAGTGCTTAGCCGATTCTGGAGCTAGCATAAACCTTTTACCTTATTCTATCTACAAAGCAAACTTGGGCTTGATGCTTGACTCCCAACTCGTAATGACTACTCGAGTTGCTAAACCGTTCCGTTACAAATTCCCAATGGGTAATAGCCGAGGTTGTTGTAGTTAGAGTTGATTGGTTTTACTTTTCTTGCGGAATCTTTTTTGTGGTTAATTTTGAACTCAGACCCATGAGTGCCTATTTATTAGGAAGACCTTTCCTTCGACCGCTCAAAAGCTCTTCATTGATTTGTACGAAAGAAGGAAGAAACCTTTGACTTTTAAGAGTTATGGGGGAAAGAGGAAAGAACTTGTTTATTCATATTGCGAGAAATCTGAGGTAAATACGAGGAAAAGAAGAAATTTGTTCATGCTATTTCTATCATTGATTTTTCGAAAGACGGTCCGTTTAGTGGCACTTATTCCATTCGATAGTCCTTTTCCTTAGTTCTTTCTCCGATGAAGACTAGTGATTTTACTTTCGAGAAATTCACCGATGAATTCACTCTTCCTAACTCATTACCACCGGGTGATGTGATTCAATTCATAAGAAGGATTTTCATGAAGAAAATGTTTCAAATTTGATTCAAATCCTCTTTTCCAAAATTCGATGATAACTTCAAATTAGCAAACTGTGAATTCCTATCTTGAAGAGAAGGTAAGGATGTCGAGATATTAATTCTTTCTCCTTCCTTCACACTTTACTTTCACCGGAAGAACGTGGATTAGATAGCTTATCTTGAAGTGATTCGATTCCACCAGAATTGATTTACCCTCCCTCCCATCTTGAGTTTCAAGTAGCTAATACCTTATTTCCGCTACTCTCACCGGATGAGAAGGTTTGTTCATGGAAGACGCCGTTTGTTTTTCTCGTTGATTCCGATTTGTATGGAGAATGATGACTCGTATTGCGATAAGGAAGAAGATAATTTGTCTTTTAGCAACGTTCTTACATAAAAAACCAAAACCTCTTTCTCAAGAAGTTGATGCTATTAAGATGAAAGATGACAAAGTTTCAAGTCAAATACCAATTGATACCATTGTTATGCCAATAAGAGTCACTTTTGATAATCCAATTGATTTTAATGATTATTTTTCCAAACCAAAGGATTTAAAAAAAGGACTTAACCGTTGCATTTGATTCCACCGAATCAAGTTTTTACCTCCTCCTTTGTTAGATTCCGACGTCGGGCCTTTCATGCGGTGTGGCTGGCTAATGTTACCTTTGAATTCTCTCAGAAACGAGGATAAGTAATTCAAACCAGGGTATATTAGTTTATATGCCATTCCTGATAAAAATCTTGTAACATTGGAGAAGAATTTAAGAGAGAACATTTCCTCTGGGACTCTCTTATTTCTCAAAGAACCGTTATCTCCTCGTCCTCCACCGGAACCACCGGATGTTGAGAAATGTCTTGAACCTGAAGCGGGTATTTTGATAACCAAAGTGTTTAAGGATGTTTCTAAACCTCATGATTATGGGCCGAATTATTTTACCACCCTTCCCAACCTTGGTTTAGATTTGACCTTTTCATTTCTTCATTTTCTCTTTCGGGAGTGAAGACCACCATTTTGGACCTGGCTATCATCACTTTCCTTTGTCTTATCTTGAGAGCTCCTGGTGGCATTTTCAATGAAGGTTTACTGTTCTAAGTGTTGCTCTCCTAAGGACAAATAATCAGGGGATCTCGTCTAAGCTTGCGACTCGTGTGAACAAAAACAAGCGCTTTCGGGGTTGGAGAGTTACCCCATGCTTATCCATCTTCTATTAATCTAATAATAATGTGTTGTGATGTGTTGAGGCTAGCCTCTTCCAATCTTTCGTTGTTTGTTGTTTGTTGTGATTTTTATAGGATTGAACCAACAATTTCTGAAGACTCTCGTGTTCGGTGTTGTGTCCCGGTTCACTCGAGCTTCCTATCCTTTGTTTGAAATTAGTTTGGGGAGATCCGATATCCTTTCATCATGATTTATTAAACCTTAAGTCTTTCCTTGGTCACACAATCGGATAACACAAATTTAATCTCGGGACGAGATTTCTTTAAGGGGTAGGTACTGTAACATCCGAGAATTTTCGAATTTTTGAATGACTATTTCAATCGTTGACTTTTAGTGTCTGGCTTGACTTATAAGAACGACCACCTAAACCACGTTTTCACAACTCGGACTCTAAAGCAATTTGATGTGAAACGATATTTCGAACAACTTTTTAGTTTTGACCGAGATCCGAAAACAGTCAGAAGGTGACTGAAATGTCCTCGCAAAATTTTAAACACAGCGCGTACCGACCCAAAATAATTAAATTTATATTTAATTATCATAATTTAATAAATAAAAATATTTAATAAATTAATTATCTTGTTAATCGAAAACATTTGTTAAAAACGCAATTATTGAAGTTAAAATTCATTTCACGGATAAAGTTTATCGGAAAAATATATAAATGAATAATAAACAATTTAAATAAATTTCGTAAAACGTTTTTATCAGAAAAATGATTTGGAAAACAATGGCGTACGTTTCGCATTCTGAATCATCCGTTAAGTCGCTCAAACGAGTCACGAACCGCTATTTTACAAAAGTTTCCCAAAAACTACACGTTAGGTCCCTGTGTTAACATTTACAATTTTTACCTTATGCTAAAAACACTTGTCAAAAATTTTAAAAACTTTTATGATATATAAAAGTTTATACACATTTTTCATTTTATAAAAAAACACACACATAAACTCATCTCCTTCACTCTCTCTCTCCCCCATATTTTTCCGGCCACCGCCGGCCACCACTCGACCACCGCCGCCGCCTTCGCCGGCCGCCAGAAAACGTTTCCGGCGATTTTTCCGGCCGAACCCAAAAAGACTCCTCGTCACCGGATCTATCCGATCCACCAACTCACTCGTGGCCACGCGCTGCCCACCCCTCTCCGGCAGCCACCCACGACAGCCCCACACCATCCCACCTCCACCCCCACCATGATAGTCATCATCACCTCCTCACTCACCTCCGGCTGCCCCACTTCCACCACAGCAACAGCGGGCCACCCTCTTCGCCATCACCTCGCCACCCCTACAGAAACACCCCAAGGGCGCGTTTGGTTTCTAGGCCCAAAAAGAAAAAAAAGGGGTTCGTTGGGTTTTCTAGCCCAATTAGGGTGCGTGGGTTTGGCAAGGGGGGGGGCTGCGTTTGATTTAGGCCACCATGAGGGTCTGTTCGGTTTCATATTCCCGCAAACGGTGAGTTCGGTTTATAAAATAAGCCTACAAGGTTGTTTGTTTCGCGGTCAACAGCCCAACGGGGCGATGGTTTGATTTTTGCCACCACAAGGGTGCGTTCGGTACCGGGTCAGCCACCCGGTTAGGGTGCGTTTGGTGGTGGCAGCCCAACAAGGGTGCGTTTGGCTTTCATACCCGCAGCAAGGGCTGCGTTTGGCTTGTATTTACATCAAAGAGGGTGCGTTTGTTTGATGAAACCACGCACAAGGGTGCGTTTGGCTTAACAGCCTACCCACAAGGGGTGCGTTTGGTTGTGTAAATATGACCAATGGGGTGTTTGGGTAAGCAGAAATGTAAGGGGGTGTTTGGTTAAGCATGTAAGGGGTGTTTGGTTGGGCAGTTTCACCTAAAATGGGTGTTTGGGACAGCGGGCACAATAAGGGGTATGTTTGGTTTGGATAGGAACACACAAGGAGTGTGTTTGGGTTAGTGAAACAACAAAAAGGGTACGTTTGGTTCATGTAAAACGGTGAATAAATACAACATAAGGTTTTAAAGTTATTAAAACCGGATATATATGATGGTGGCTAAATGGTTAAATAAATACGATATTTATTAGTTTGTGAGTTTAGATATAATAACGTGAATATATATGTTATATCTGAAACAAGCGGGAGTTGGAAAAATGGAAACACGAATAAATTGCAAGATATATTGAATAAGAGAAAACGTTGAGTTTTGCGAAAAAGGAAAACATTATAAAACGGAAAAGTCATGACGAAATATATATAAATTTTATATATTTATTTATGATTCACCAAAACTGCTATTATTTTAGAAACCGATAAAGGGAATAAAGTTATATTTTAAAATATATTAAAATATAACTATACAATAACCTGACAACGGACGAAAACTATAACTATTTAGACACGACCCGTCGATGAAACGAAACATGAATTATAAAATATTAATTTATATTTTATAATTGTTATAAACTGTTACAAACGTGGTTTGATTAATTCATAACGTTAAGACATGTGTCAACCTTTATACAAAGTCTTCTTATAAATTAAATTGATGTCAAACTAATTGATTTAATTAATTATTCACATTTATTATATAATATCTGCAAGGTATTATATACTTTTCATTAATCTTTGGATTGATTGTCTTTATGATATAATTCACGGTATGAATTATATAAGGGTTATTTTTCATATGTAATATATAAAGAATATATATTACACACTTTGCGTATACTTTCAATCTATTTATTTAACCAACCACCAAACTAGTACAACTTTAAATCTAAATCTTTATCAACGTGACGCGTTGATGTAACCATTCATTGGGAAACCCACATACATTATCCTAGGCTAGTGGGACTTAGCCGTTAAGATTAGTCGCAAATACTTGATCGAGCAGTTTCGCCTTCCGTTAATGTTGTGCATGTTAGATGCCTATCTGCCAATTATTCTTCATCATCAAGGTGAGTTCATAACCTCGCTTTTCAATCTTTTAAATGTTTATAAACCCGCGAGGGGGAATACATGCTTGTCTACAAACTCTTTACTTACTGGGTCATCTTATAACAATGTGATTATTTTAAAAGGATATTATGAGTTTCATAGCCTCACTTTTACTCATTATAGATAAATGTTTTATATATATTTAGAGTGAAAACATGCATTTTTTTATAAATGGACACAAGTGGATCAATTTTATATTATGATTATGTGTTGCCTAAGTAGCGATAACCCAAGTTGAGCCCCTTTATCATGAACTGTCAATTGCATAGATGTAGTTGTGAATTACATTATGTGAGCGCGAATGTTATGAATAGATCTATTTGGGAAACGACCTCCCCGTTCGGGTGACTAGCTATCACCGGGAACGAACGTTATAGCATGTCGAATTTGGGGATGTTTCGGGTTAGACATCTAATCGGGGCAGAAATTGCAATATATATTATTGCAAGCAAGATTGTCGAGCTTCAGTGTCATGAGCTTAGGAAACATAATCAGGGTTTCGTGATGTTTGCATTTGTTGTTTCATCACGGGAAGTTTATATGTTGGTGATAGTTGCAGTTTGCTTTATCACGGGGAAAATCTTGTGGTCCTATGTTATACGTTTTGGCGACTATTTGGAGATTTAAATGGTCTGGCATGTTTTGCAACTGTTGATTTTAAAAATCATACATATATTTTGAAAGGACATTTAAGGAATTAAATGGTCATATATACTTTGGAAACCTTTGGTTTATTATTCATATCTAAACTAACCTATGAACTCACCAACTTTATGTTGACGTTTTTAAGCATGTTTTTCTCAGGTGAATTAGATGCTTGGATTATCTGATGTGCATTGGAGTCTAAATTGACAAGATTTCATAATTGGATTTCTACAAATGATCAAATCTCGTTGTGTCACTTTCAAGCTTTTCATTATGATGCAATTATGGGACAACTATTATTTTGATTTCAGAAAATCAACGAGATTGTTTTACAAACAACACATTTAGAGGTCGTTCTCTTGTATCTAGCGCTGTGTATTATGAAGTAGCACCCCAAGTGGTATTCCACTGCATTGTGATTTTTGGGGGTGTTACACTCTCTCCTCAAAACAAAGGGCTTTCATCAATTTAAGGGCATAAAGGATAATTCAGGGGAAGAAGAACACGTGTGCAGGGTCATCACATCATCAAACAAGCTTATTGGTCCAAACCCACATGGGGTATGCCACGTTGGAAGGCTAAAAGCACACAAGGGATGGAAATTTACATTGGGATTACTCTCAGAGAGAAAGCACAAGGAGTCTTTACACGGATTACCAAGCTGGCAATCCGTGTGATCCCAAGATGATCCAATGGCCAAAATTAGCTCTACAATTATTGAGAGGATCTAAGGGTGAAGGTGCAGAGGAGCGTCTAATAGAATGGGAATGCTAGAAGCTTCTCATTTGAGCTATAAATAGAGGCCTCAGCTCACACACACAACATCTTTTTCCTGTATTTTTTTTATATAAGTAGTAGTAGCTTTTAGTTTTAGCTTAATTGTCATTTTTAGCTTAAGTAATTTCCCTTCAGCTTTTGTAACTTTCTTTTAGTATTGTAATCAAGCTTTTATCAATGAAATTCTGTTTTGTCATAAGCTCTTTTAATTTCACTCATAAGCTCTCACTTTTCTTCAAATAATAAGCTACTATTTCTTAAGCTACTCTCAAGCTCATTCAAGTCTATAAGCTTGAATTTGAGCTTAATAAGTTAATTAATTCTACTTAAACCTTAAAACTAGTTAATTACCTTAACTTTGGATTATCTAGCTTTTGGAAGAGAAGCCTATCATAGAAGGGCTTCTATGGACTTTACTAGCTTATCCTTAAGGATAAGCTAGAGCTTGTAGCTGCTTAATTGAACTTAGCTTCTGTTTAGCTGAAGCAACTTGTAAGTTTTCATTTAAACTCTTTTGTCTTTTAATTTCTGGTTTAAATGCTTGCTTAGTTGCTTATTAATTGTGTATATTTGCTTAACTAGTGTTCATTAGTGCTTATTATTGCTTTTGTGTGCTTATTAATCATGTTTGATCATCTGTTTTTAGTCATTGTAGATTAGATCTTAGTTCTCTACATATTATCTTAAAAATCATAAAAAACCAAAAAAATAGTTAAATATAGTGTTAGATCTTTGGTTTTAGCTTTAGTGATTGCTGAATTATGTTTATTAAGCTTGTAATAAGCTGTTAGATATCTGGTATTAAGGTTTTATTAATTAGATTTTAGTCTTATAAGCCTAATTGGATTTTATGCTATCTAAAGGAGTGTTTGGTATTACTCAGTTTGACCTTTTAAAGTCAAACTAAGTTGTGATCTTTGCCTTTGTCAGTTTGATAATCATATTAGATTAGGTTTTAAGAAGGATTGAAGGACTAGTTTAAGATAAAAATCAATTTTAGGCTTATACTTAAGCTTCTGCACCAGGGTACTTTTTCTACTTATGATTGCTTGTGAAAAATTGATCCAAGCCTTCTTAGGCTTGGATTTGGTTTGCTAAGTGTTTGTACACTCTATTTGAGTGTGATGAATGCGGTAGTGACCACAAGGTTACTTGCATTCTAGTTTTGTCCCTAGTAATTTACATCAGCAGTACTAACAACAGTTAGTACTGTTGTCTTTTCCAAACAAACTTTTAAGCTAGTTTAATTAGCTTTTAGATTTTAAAATTCAGTAGACATTTAGGTTAAATATAGCTTAATATAATTTAGGACTTGCTTTTTATTTTCCAGCTTATTAGCCTAGGTACATTAAGTCTTAAAAAGTCATATAAGAGCCAAAAAGTCAGAAATAAGTAGTATAGATAACTTTTTAGTAGGGCTTAATTTAGTTACTCATTTGAAAAACTAAATAGTAGGGCTTCATTAGGATTCATTAGTTAGCTTATCCTCAAAAGCTTAGATTCTAAATTGGCTTATTGAGCTTTTGAGCTTAAACTGATTTTGAGCTCTTTGTGTTTGTGCCTAAGTTTAGCCTTTAGATTTTCAATTTCAGCTAGATTTAAGTGTTAGTGGTTTAAGTAGCTTTTCATTTTTAGCTTGTAGACATCATTAGCTTCTTAGAACATCTTTTGGATTTGAATTTGAGCTTAAATTGAGACTTGTGCAAGCTTTTTAGTCCAATCTAGTTTTTTTAGTTTCAAAACCTCACTTACTGATGTCAACTTATTAATAAGCCATTTCAGATCTAATTTGTCATTTTCAGACAAAAAATGTAGTTTTAAAGTTGTTTAAAATCAGGTTTTTAATAAGTTTGGATATTTAGTTTTTGTTAAAAGTGAAAAATAAAAAAATTGCAAAAAGGGGTGTCTGCCAACCTCGAACCCAAGACCTCTAGTATACAAGCCCAACGTGTTAACCAAGTGTGCTACAATAGCTCATCCGTGAGCTCTTGTACACACTTTCCTTTTATCACTTTCTTGATTCATTTTAAGAATAATAAGCCGTAGCCTAATAAGCTAGTTTCTCAGCTTATTTGATAAGCTGAGTTGTGACTTTTATTTTTGTAGTGTTCTTTGTTGCATTTAGGATTTTTCCTGAATTTTTCACATTTTTCCATTTAGTAGATTAATTTTAATCATTTTTCGAAAGTTTAAATTTTAGAAAATTCATAAAAAATAGAGAAAGTTTTAGAAAATTACAAAAAAATAGTTTTTAGTTTTATAAAAAGTACTTTTAGTTTTACATTAAGAAAAATCATTTTTACCCCTTT
Source organism: Tanacetum coccineum (assembly GCA_026074375.1). Lineage (NCBI taxonomy): Eukaryota > Viridiplantae > Streptophyta > Magnoliopsida > Asterales > Asteraceae > Tanacetum > Tanacetum coccineum. The sequence goes on from BQNB010023451.1 coordinate 24,154, forward strand.
TAGATTTTAATTTTCATTTTTGAGCTTTTAATTTTAATTTTAAAAATAGGATTTTAATTTTAAAAATAGTTAAAAATAGTTTTCTGAGTTTTTATGTTATTTTAGACTTTTCTAAGTTTAAAAATCATTTTTCTTAATTTTTAGAACTTAAATTGCTATTTTCTAGGATTTAATTAGGTTAAATTAGTTTTTAATTCATAATAAATTCAAAAATAATCAAAAAAATATTTTTTTTTCCTTAAATTTTATTTTGTCCTAATTTAGGTTTAGAAATTTAGTTTGCAATTTTAAAGTTTAATTTTGTCTTATTTGCTTAATTGTCGCGTTTTATTTGTTTCCCGTTAATTGTTTAAGTGTTTAATTGCTTTTAATTGTTCATTTTAATTGTTGCTTTTATTTAGTAGTTATAGATACTCAAAAATATCTTTTCTCTCATTCAAATCATAATCCAAGCTAAAGCAAGGTTTCAATTTCACAAGTCGTTGGGGAAACGACCCGGGTGATCATACTTCCCGGTTAAATATACGTATTATATATTATATATATCTTTTAGAGTGAGCTTTTCTTAAGGGAGACTTTAGGAAAGTTCTTAATTGCTCTTTTGGAATATTATTATATATTTTATTGTGTATAAAAACCTACAATCAATCACTCACAAAGCAGATGATACTGCTCATGAAGTTAGTACTACTCATACTCAAGGTAATGGTGTTAACTCTATATGTCTAGATAATCTTTGTGATGCTGTGATTTGTGCTTTCCTTGCAAGTCAACCCAACTCTCCTCAACTTTCTCAAGAAGATCTGGAACAACTTCATCCTGATGATCTGGAAGAAATGGATCTTTAATAGGAGATGGCCATGCTGACAATCAGAGCAAGAAGGTTTATCAAGAGAACTGGGAAGAAGCTGGACATAAATGGTCAAAGAGTTGGTTTTGACAAGTCAAAAGTGGAATGCTTCAACTGTCATAAACATGGACACTTTGCAAGAGAATGTAGGTTTCCAAGAAATCAGGAGTTCAAAGGAAGAGAAAATAATACAAGAACTATTGCAGTGGAGACTCCTACTCAGAATGCCTTGATAGCTCAAGATGGAATTGGAGGATATGATTGGAGCTACCAAGCTGAAGAAGAGCAACCAACAAACCATGCATTGATGGCATTTACATCCTCTGGAAGCTCTTCTAGTTCAGATTCTGAGGTAGATTCTTGTTCTAAAACATGTGTAAAAGCTTATGCTTCTCTTAAAGAACAATATGATAATTTGTCTTCTGATTACAAAAAGTCTCAATTTAACTATATATTATAAGCAGGTTTAGAATCATTAGAAGCTAGACTAACTCACTATAAGAAAAATGAGACTGTGTTTGAAGAGAGCATAAATGTTTTAAAACTTGAAGTTAGACTAAGAGATAATGCCTTAAATGAATACAAAATGAATTTGGAAAAAACTAAAAAAGACAGAGATCAGTTAAAACAAACATTAGAAAAGTTTCAAAATTCATCCAAGTCTATAAATAACATACTGGAAAGTCAAGTAATTGATAAGTCTAAAACAGGACTAGGATATGATGCAGCTACAGCAGCTTCTCCTGTAGTAGAAAGTTTTGTGAATTTAACTGATAAGTCTGGATTAGATAAGGGATATCAGTTCCCCCACCTCTAACAGGAAATTTCATACCTCATAAACCTGATCTAACTTTTATGGATGAAATTGTTGAAAGTGAAAATTTGGATGTTACTACTGTATTACACCCTGCAATGTTAAGACTGTTGAAGATAAGGGTGTTTCAAACATAGTTGAATCTAATGCTGATAGGATGAACAACACTAGTGGTCCAATCATTGAGGATTGGAACTTTGATGATGAAAGTGAGATAGATTATACTGTTAGACCTAGCACTGAAAAGATAAAATTTGTTAAGACTGTTAGGGAAACAGAAGCTTCTAAACAAAATCCTAGAGGGAACCAAAGAAATTGGAATAATCTTATGTCCTAAAGACTAGGAAATGATTTTAAAATGACAAATAAAGCTTGTTATACTTGTGGTAGTTTTGAGCATCTACATTATGTGTGTGATAAAAAGGTTGTAAGGCCTGCATGGAACAACTCAAGTAGGGTGAATCACAAAAACGTTTCTAATAAAATAACTCACCCTCACCCCAAAAGAATGTTCCACAAGCAGTTTTAACTAGGTCAGGGAAACTTAGTACTGCTAGTGCAGCAGTTAATACTGTTAGATCAGTTAATACTGCTAACACAAAATCAGTTAATACTGCTAGACCTATTAAATAATGCTGCCTCAAAACAAATTGTGAATCATCCTATTTCTATAACTAATGCTTTCAAAAGAGGATATTCACAAAGTTCAAGGCCTTTTAATAGACATTTTGTAAACAAGAATAGTATTATCAAAACAAATGTTAATACTGTCAGTGTAAAACATACTACTGCTAGGGATAGAGCAGTAGTAAGTAAAAATAAGGGAAAAGGGGCTAATGCTGTTAAGGCCTCAGCATGCTGGGTTTGGAAAGCCAAAAATAGCAGTGCATCAACTACATTCAAGAAATTTTCTTACATTGATGCACGAGGCAGATCCAAGTCTATAATGGCTTGGATCCCCAAAAGAGTCTAAAGTCTCTTATTTTATGTGCAGGGCAACCCACAACAGAAGGAGTACAAAGAAAAAGGAGTTATTGACAGTGGTTGTTCCAGGCACATGACAGGAAACAAGTGCTATCTTGATGAATATGAAGATTATGATGGTGGATTTGTTTCCTTTGGTGATGGTAAAGGAAGAATTTCTGGAAAAGGTAAAATTAAAACAGGATCACTGGATTTTGATGATGTGTTCTTTTGTAAGGAGCTTAAGTATAACCTGTTCAGTGTGTCACAAATCTGTGACAAAAAGAACAATGTTCTTTTTACTGACACTGAGTGTCTTGTCTTATCTTCTAACTTTAAGCTACTTGATGAAAGTCAAGTATTGCTGAGAGTTCCAAGAAAGGACAACATTTATAGTGTTGACCTAAAGAGTGTTGTTCCCACTGGAGGTTTAACTTGTCTCATTGCTAAGGCCACAATTGATGAATCCAATACATGGCATAGGAGGCTTGGGCACATTAATTTTAAAACAATGAATAAACTTGTGAAGGGAAACCTTGTCAAAGGTTTACCTTTAAAGATTTTTGAAAATGATCATCTCTTGTGTTGCCTGTCAGAAAAAAAAAAGAAAGCAAACACAAAGCCTTCTATATAGACCAGCTTGTGAAATCAATCAGCAAACCCTTACTATGCTTTCGTTCTGGGACTTGTTTGGTCTTACAAATGTTAAGAGTTTAATGAAAAAGTCTTATTGCCTAGTAGTCACTGATGACTTTAATTGATTTTCTTGGGTATTCTTTTTGGCCACTAAAGATGAGACTAGTGGGATTCTAAAGACATTAATAAAAGAAATAGAAAATCAACTAGGTCATAAAGTAAAAGTTATTAGGAGTGAAAATAGAACTGAGTTTAAGAATAGTATAATGAACCAGATTTATGAAATGAAGGGGATTAAGAGGGAATTCAGTATGGCTAGGACTCCATAGCAGAATGGTGTAGCTGAGAGGAAGAATAGAACACTGATAGAGGCTGCAAGAACAATGTTAGTAGACTCTAAGTTGCCAACCACCTTTTAGGCAGAAGCAGTTAATACTGCTTGCTATGTGCTAAATAGGGTCTTAGTCATTAAGCCTCATAACAAGACACCTTATGAACTTATTTACGGAAGACCTCTCATGATTAGTTTTCATGAATCCTTTTGGGTATTTCTGTTTCCATCTTATATACCAGGGATCATCTATGCAAGTTTGATGGTAAAGATGATGTAGGTTATTTTGTTGGGTATTCTGTGGTTAGTAAGCTATAAGTGTATTTACAAGAGGACCAAAGGATAGTGACAGAGACCTTAAACATTAGACTTCTTGAAAATATACCTTTAATGTGAAAGGAAAATGGTTTCCAAGAATCGGTCTTTTTGATATTGATTCTTTGACAATATCTATGAATTATGTACCAGTTGTAGTAGGGAACAAAACTAATGGTATTGCAGGAACCAAAGATAACACTATTGCATGTCAAGCTCAAAAGGAAAAAGAAACTGAACAAGAATACATCCTGATACCTATTTGCACAACTGATCCATCAATCTCTCAAGGTCCTAAAGATAGAGAAAGGGATACTAGTATGAAGCCTACAGAAGTAGATGAAAATGAAGCATCAGATACAAGTGGGAAGGATGATGAAGCAACAAGAAGTGAGTCAGAAAGGCTAAATCAAAGGGAAATGCAGACTGAAAACACTAACAGTACTAATGGTATTAATACTGTTAGTACACCTGTTAGTACTGCTGGACCACCAGTTAATACTGCTAGACCTTCTAGTAGTACTGCTAATGCATTTGAAGAACATCTTTTTGAAAGATTCTCTCCTTTCAAAAATGCATTTTCCCTTCCACCTGTTCCAAATATATCTTCAATGGATAATACTGGCATCTTTGGAAATGCTTATGATGATGAAGATGTGGAAGAAGAGGTTGATATGAACAATGTCAATTCATCTTATACAGTCCCTGATACTTCTTTCACCAAATTTCACAAAGATCATCCTGAAGATCAAGTGATTGGAAGTTTAAAAACTCCTGTACAAACAAGACACATGACCAAGACAAATGAAGAACATGGTTTGATCTCCTCAGTTCACCAGCTTAGGAGAACAAATCACAAGGATTTTCAAAATTGTTTGTTTGCCTGTTTCTTATCTCAAAAGGAACCCAAAAAGGTGCTCCAAGCCCTGGAAGATCCAAGCTGGGTGGAAGCAATGCAGAATGAGCTTCTACAATTTAAACTGCTAAATGTTTGGACCTTAGTTGACTTACCAAGAGACAAGTGGGCAATTGGTACTAAATGGGTTTTCAGAAACAAGAAGGATGAAAGAGGCATAGTGGTAAAGAACAAAGCTAGACTGGTTGCTCAGGGTCATACTCAAGAGGAAGGTATAGATTATGATGAAGTCTTTGCACCAGTTGCAAGGATTGAAGCCATAAGATTATTTCTGGCTTATGCTTCCTTCAAAGATTTTGTAGTCTACCAAATGGATGTGAAGAGTGCTTTCTTATATGGAAAGATAGAAGAGGAGGTATATGTCTGTCAACCTCCTGGATTTGAAGATCCACCATTCCAATACAAAGTTTTACAAAGTAGAAAGGCACTTTGTGGACTCAATCTGGCCCTAAGACGCCATGGTATGAGACATAGTCTAACTTTCTTGCTGGCACAATGTTTTACACAAGGGACAAATTGACAAACTTTTTTCATTAGAAGACATAAAGATGATACTACTTGTTCAGGTTTATGTTGTGATTTCATCTTTCCACGATCAAACACAAAGAAAGAGATGAGTATTGAATTTGAAAAGTTGATGCATGATTTTGACTTTGGCTTCCGGCTCTTGCACGCTCTTTCGTTCTCGTGTCCGTGTTTGCCCGTTTTTGACGGTTTTCTTGTGATTTTTTATATATCCGCACCTGCACACACAAAACATAAAAACAAGTATATTTTTGTCATTTTTAGTCTGTTTTGGGTCATTTAGGGTTATTTTTGGTGTTAACAGATATGTGTATTTTACACTTATCATTCACTTATATAGATCAATGATTGGATCATTGATGTACTTAACAGCTTCTAGACCAGACATAATGTTTGTTGTTTATGCTTGTACAAGGTTCCAAGTTACTCCAAAAACTTCACACTTTAATGCTGTAAAGAGGATCTTTAGATACTTAAAAGGCCAACCTAAATTGGGCCTTTGGTATCCTAGAGATTCACCATTTGACTTGGAAGCTTTTTCTGATAGTGACTATGCTGGAGCTAGTCTTGACAGGAAATCCACAACAGGAGGTTGTCAATTTCTTGGTAAGAGATTGATTTCATGGCAATGTAAGAAGCAGACTATAGTAGCCAACTCAACAACTGAAGCAGAATATGTTGCTGCTGCTAACTGCTATGGACAGGTGTTATGGATCCAAAATTAGATGCTTGACTATGGATTCAATTTCATGAACACCAAAATCTACATTGATAATGAAAGTACAATCTGTATTGTGAAGAATTTAGTGTTTTACTCCAAAACTAAGCACATAGAGATAAGGCACCATTTCATCAGAGATTCATATGAGAAGAAGTTGATACAAGTGATCAAGGTTCACACCGACGTGCTGACAGTGGGAGTGTTTTGCACGTATCCATAGTGGATAGGATGTATTAATGAGGGGGAGTCTCTGTAGATAATATGAGGGGTAAATTTATTAGATGTGTGATAGCGGAGTAAGTCAGGAATGCTGGGAGTTGGTGTTACACAACGGTAGTTGTGGGGACACTGGGGGAATATGAATGATGTTACAATAGCTGATCTAGGAGTGCGTCTTTAATTGTGGTGGAGGTTGGGGTGGTTTAGAGATATGAATTGAGTGTGCGGAGGGCTTGGATACTGGACACACAGTGGGGTAGTGCACTGGTGTTTGGTGCGCAACACATCTGGCAGTGTTATAGGGTCCTGTTACAAACAGAGTGAGGGTGGTGGTAGTCTGGTAGGGGGGGGTTTAGTGGGGTAGGAGTGTAAGGGTATTGGTGAGATTATCAATGACTCTCTATGACTTATGTATACACATAGTGGTGGTTGTAGAAGGTAGGCGAGTAGTGTTGTTGGGTATTGAGTGAGGGCGAGTTGGAGTGGTGTGTGGTGATATAGTCATACGAGTTGTGGGTGCACAATGGTGGTGTTGAGGGAGGGAGTATGGAGGGACTGTTATGAACGCTTGGTACAGGACAATGTGTGGTTGATGTTGAGGTCTCTTACACACATTTTGTGATATGTTGGTTTATTAGTGAGAGATAAACACATTGTTGAGGGTGTCTCTGTCTGGGGTTGGTGTGATGATTAATGAGTGGTGATTGGGCGCATAGAGTTGATACGATTTGCACATGGGCTGTGTTATAGATGTTGTGAGTAGCATACTCTTGTGTTTATAGATGTGAGGGAGGTGGGATTATTGGGGGATGTAGTGGGTGAGGGGAGGGTGGGGAGGAATACAGATATGTGAATTTTGGTACGGTTCACTCATGATTGTGATGGGGGGGTGGGAGGGGAGTGTGGAAGGGGAGGGTGATGTATGGTCTTTGTGATATTAGTGTGTGATGACGGTGGGGGACAAAATGTTAGAGATTCTGTATGTGGGGTTACGATTATGGTCACATGGATTGGTTATTGACGGTGAGTACACGAGGGGTGGGGGGGGCAATCATGGGGGGTTTGGGGTTGGTGGGGGGGGGTGTGTGGTGGGGTGGGTAGTGCTTTGGAGCATATGTTCTATTATGGCTGGTTTTCATGTGGTGGGGGGATGGTAGACTTACGACTTCTATACAGAGGGGGCGGGGGTGGAGGGATGGGTGATTTGCGTTGTTGAGGTACAGTGCGTTATGGTAAGTTTACGGACATGACACGGATAGTTCTCTGGTGCAGCGCGTATGGGGATGGGGTAAATAGGGTGGTTTGGTTGGATTGTGTGGGGTAGGGTGTGGGGTTTATACTGCTGAAATAACCTGCCTCCTCTGAGTAAAGTAGTCCCCTAATCTTTTATGTATTTAATAACATACGCATGATAACATCAAATAACGTCATATTTTACTATCATTTATCCCGCACTTTTTACCCACTTTTATATAATTATTGTATGATTTGGTACTTAATTGCTTTAAAGTTAATAAATGCAGTAATTCAAGAGTAACTTGTGAAGATGAAGCAAAAAGGCGCAATTCTGGAACTAAAACGAAGACATTCGAAGAATTCTAAAAACTGCTACTATACGCCGTATCCAGCAAAGAAGATACGGCGTAGCAGCGCCAGCTCAGCACAAGAAATGCGTTATGATCAATTCACGATCTGGCGTATCCACTACTCTCCAATACGTAATATGTACAGCTGTTCATCAGTCAAAGATACGCATTTAATGTGATTGATGATAATTATCTTGATTGATTTGATCTTATCGCGGACTCCAAGGAAATTAACCCTATAAGCCGTATCCACTTATCTCTATACGGCGTATCCTGGCGTATTCAGACACTATAAATACAAAGCTCAAAAACGAGTTTAACTGTGCAATATCATATTCTCTATATAGTATACATTAGAGTTCGAATTTTAGAAGCCAAGAAGAGCACCAAGGTCAAGCATCAACCACAATTCGATAAAAGACATCGTGTAATTCCTATTTTCTTAATCATTCGATTTTCAATTGTTTGATTACGCTTGTATGATTATGACGATTGTGGTTATGAAGATTATTATGTTTGGTTTGATTTAATTCTGGCTTGTTTAATTTATCATTGATTGTTTAATTATGTTTATCGCCTTATACTTGTTTATGTGCTTGTACATGCGACCTATCATTCAACTGGGTCTAGTGAGACTTAACCAGTAATCTAGATGCAAGGATAGCTCTCCATGTTGTGTTTTATATACCTGGACCAATAGGATCACAAATAACAGCTTATCTTTTACCCTTTGATTATGAGCTTAGTTGGACTGGAAAGTGACCCGATAATTATTCAACCAGTATTGTTCTTAATTAATTTGTAATTGATTTTGGTGGTGGACTACCGGTGTATGATTCAACATCAAGCAATAAGTGGGAAAGTCCCGATGAGCTAGGGTCTTAACAGGATAACCATTGCTTTAATTCAATATGATAGATTATAATTAGACTATAGGATGCTTTATGCGGATGCATTAATCGTGACAGGATTATTCGTGTCTAGGTCTTCGGAAGAAGTACCGCCTAAGTCTTAAGAATGATATGTCGTTTTGAGATAAGCAAGCCATTGCACTAATTAATCAAACCTGCGTTTAATTGGATTTAATATGGTTAATACAGTTTTCTATTATTTGGCTCATATCGCTCTCTTGCTTGTGTTATTTGCTTTAGTTTATTTTGTGCTTTGAAATGTTATTTGTCACCGTAAACCTGTGCCAGCCTCTCAGGCTGAAAACCCCCCATCTTGTTAGAAATCCGTATATATCATAGGTTTAACTTGTAATTAATCTAATCTAGAATAGCTTAAAAACTAAATTGGATAATTGGTTAACTCTCACTCTTAGAGTTCGACACCCTATTTACCGTGAAGCTACATCTTGACCGGGTACTTTGCCCGTTAAAGTGTTGTCTTTATGTTAGTCGGCTAAATATAAATGTAAAACTTTGATAACTATAAATAACACCTATCCAAAGACACATCAAGGTTTTTGGCGCCGTTGCCGGGGAGTGATTAGTTTAATCTTTATTCTTTTTAGTATTTCTAATCTTTAACTTGTTTAGTGTATAATTGTTAGTTTTAACTTCTAACCTGCTAATTTTTTAATTTAATCATTTAAATTCTGTTTGTATTAGTGTTTTATTAAATACGACGTATTCAGATCTCTGAATATGGCGTATCTGTTAATTTAACGTTTCTCTTTAGCAAATCTATCTCAGGAAACAATGAACGACCCCAACATCACCATGGAAGAATACATCAGACTTGAAGAAGAGAAAGCTCAAAGTCGTGGTTTGGTTTTCGATTGGCAGACTGCTAAATTTGGTAGATCGAAACATTATTATGAGGAGAAATGCTTAACAGATTTTAAAAAAGAGTTTCCAGCCATCGTCTTCGGGGAAATAAATGGTAACTCATTCAATTCTAAACAAGGAGGGGTAATAAGAGAGTACGATGATGAAGGAGAAGATTTTGAGACTGAATTCCCAGGCATAGTCTTCAACGTATCCAAAACAACACCTCCGTGTGAACCCACTGTAAGTCCTCCTAACGACAATGAGCTACATTTCAGAATATCATGTGACGAATCTGATGATGAAGACTACACGGTAATCTTTGATGAAAACTCATTTTCGTATAAAATGGTTTCTTTAAATGATCTAAAAACAGGTTCGGAAAATGATGATAACGATTTAGCTTTGTCATCCAACCCTACGATTGATCATGATTTAGACTACTTTAATGACTTTGAAAACGAATTTCTCGCCATTGTATACAACGATGGTTTGACATCTAAATCAGATCTTTGGATTAAAACTCCCGTAAGTACTGATAAAACTGACGAATGTGATCCTATTGATGAAACATCATTGTCTGAATATGAAGAAGAGATTATCTCACGCTTTAATGATCTATTTAACGATACTCATTCTGTTGATTTAAAATCAGAAATTGACAATGATAATTAAAGGGAAGATGAGTTTTTAGAAACATGTCGCGATGAAACCAGAGACGATTTTGAAATAAGATATCTCGTCACTAATTTAAGCCTTGCTATTTATTATTGTATGATCGGAATGCTGTTCTTTCTCATTATGAACCTGTGTGTGCCATTCGAAATTCCGTTCGACCCTAAGCGGTATTATAAGGATGGCTATCGAATAAAATTTTGCAGAGGCCAAGGTACGTTCTACTTTTAATTTTTGAAAATTGGTCTTTATACGGTGTATAGGAAAACCTATACACCGTATCAACTTAAAAGTCTGATACGCCGTATCAGAAAACTCCCAATACGGCGTATCGAGTCGGGGTATAAATACCCAGCTTGATACACCGGATCATTTCACGCATACACTTTTACTCCACCATAAAAAAAATTACCGGATCCTTTTCACTCGAATCGAGTATGTGTTATTCATCCTCTACTTCCTCCTAATCATCAGGTAACATCTTATCCTCAATCCTATTTTCAAATTATATATATTAAGGGTTAAGATTTAGATTTTGGATTTAGGGCTTATGCTTTGGATTGATATGTTTCCCCCCTCCCCTCCTCTTTCCTATATAGATTAATTAATGCATTGTCTTAAACTGGGAATGAATGGGTTAGGGAGATTCCCTTTTTGATTTTAAAAAACTGCCCTATGCAATACGACGTATTACATTTCATGGGATACGGTGTATTTCATAAATTTTTACCCTAATTTTACTTGGATACGCCGTACCCACGTAAGTTATATACGGCATATGTTTGATTATAAGAAACATTTTTTAAACAGCATACGCCATATTCGTGCAAAATTTTATACGGCGTATCAACTTAATTAAGGAGTATTTAATTTTTCATACGCTGTATCCTTTAAAACATACGGCGTATTAGGGGTGTGCATGAAACCGAAAAACCGAACCTAAACCGAAAAAAACCGAAGAACTGAAACCTAAAAAACCGAAACCGATTAAAAAACCAATGGTTCGGTTTTCTGATTTTGAAAAAATCGAAGTTTTTGGTTCGGTTTGGTTTTAGCATTAAAATAAAACCGATATAAACCGAACCGATCTTTATAAACATAGGAACAAAAATAAGTTTTGATCGAAGCTAAGGGACGATGAATATGCTCCGCTGGATTAACTATATTATGTCGAGTAAACTACTCTTTGTTTCGTATACTTCTTGTACATGCCATTAATGACACATAATAAATTATCTTCTATAAGTTTTTTATGTTTATTATGTTTTTATCATTGTTATTGTATTGCTTTATAACACATATATAATTTTATTGTCATTTGTTTCTTATTATCATTGTTGTGTCTTTGGTTTTTCTTATTTAGATTGTTTCTTTAAAGCTTTGAAGGTGTTGGTATATGGCATATTCCAAATCGACTTTGCGAGGACGGGGATATTCCTTTGATCCTCGGGCGACCATTTCTGTCTACTGCCGATGTCAAGATCGGCGTCTATATAAGAAAAGTTACTTTAAGGGTCGAGTTATGACCAATACGCCGTATCCAGGAAAAGAGATACGGCGTATCAGCGCCAAGTCTTCACAAGAACCACGTATTCACAATTCCCAATACGGTGTGTCCATCTTCTGCCATACGCCGTATCCATGAAGATAACAATTCAGAGATACGAAGATATTATTATTTTGGGAATGTATATTATGCTGATCATAAACTTTGCGGGCACTCCAAGGGATACACCCCAATACGCCGTATTGGCCTAGCCCAATACGGCGTATCCAGACTTTTTCAGAGGTTATAAACAGAAGACTAAAAAATGAGTTTTCAGTATGAAAAATCATATTCTTCATACCATACACATAAAAGAAGATTTTCTAAAGAAAAGAAGAGCAACCAAAGGTCAAGCATCGATCACGATTCCATAGAAGACACCGTGTAATTCCTATACTCTTGTAATCATTTAATTTTTGGTATCGTTCGGTAAAACGTTTAGTTTACCTTGGTTATTTGATCACGCTTGTATTATTACAATGGTTATGGGCTAATACCCTTGGGTATTAACCATCTTAATGAAAATTTAATGTTTGGTTTGTTTTAAAATCAATTTTCTTAATTTATCGTTAAAAGTTTAATTGTGTTTATCATATAATACTTGTTTACGTGTTTGAATATGCGACCTATCATTCAACTTGGTCTAGTTACGCCTAACAAGTGAGCTAGATACTAGGATAGCTCTCCATACCGTGTTTTATATTACTGGACCAATAGGATCACAAATAACGTTCTGTCTTTATCTTTAAATTAAGAGCTTAGTTGGACCCAGGTCACCCGTTTAATTCTTTCAAAAGTGATGTTCTTGATTAATTGATAAAATATTTTGATAGTGGACTAACAGTATAAATAAAATACAGTCAAACAGTAAGTGGGATAAAGTTCCTGATAGGGCTTAAGGTTTAACAAGATCACCATTGCTTTAATCCCTAAATAGATTATAATTAAACTAAAGGATGCTTTATGCGGATACGTTAATTGTGACAGGATTCAACTTGTCTAGGTCTTAGGATGATGTCCCGCATAAGTCTTAAGAATGATATGCCGCTTCGATATAAGAAATCATTGCACTAAATAAACAAACCAGCATTTAATCGGATTTAATATGGCTAATACAGTTTTCTATTATTTGGCTTGTACCGCTCTTTTATCTTCTGATTGTTTTCTTGCATGTTTATTGTGTTTAGAATTGATTATTGTCACCATAAAACCTGTGCCAGTCTCTCAGGCTGAAAACCCCCATCTATCGTTAGAAGCGTATATAGCATAGGTTTAACAAGTAATTAGAATTAACTTAATTAGAGTAATTAAAATACTGATAGAATATAAGGTTAACAACCTCGCTCTTAGTGTTCGACACCCTACTTACCACGAAACTCCACCCGATCGGGTACACTGCCCGTTAAATTGTTGTTTTAGGATAAGTCGGCTAAATATAAATTTAAAACTTGGTAATCAATAAATTTACCCTACACGACAGCACATTAGCCGCCTCCCAAATAGTGCTTGAAATTGATTAAAATCTTTTGCTGCGTTTTTAAACTAGTTTTATATGTGTGGGGAATGAGAGGCTATTCTGATAGAAGTCATTTTTATCATCCCAAAGACGACAATGTTTGGCCTTTAGGCGACTTTGTCTAAACGAAAAATGTATAAAGTTAAGATTATGCGCATCTTGGGGGGGGGGGGGCAATATCCACCAGTTGGATATTACGTATCGACCTTTCCACTTAGAACAGCGTATTGATCTCTATAGTCTAAACAACATATCTGTTCTTCCAAACAATACGGCGTATTCTGTAAATTCAATAAGATGTACTGACCTTTAGCAGACCATACGGCGTATTCAAATTCATTGAATACTGCGTATTGATCATCTGATACAGTAGCAAAACTAAATTTGATTTCCGTGTTTAATTTTTTGTATTCTTTACAAAGAGCCTATCCTACTGATTTATTATCCTCTGTTTCAGGGGATGCATGACAAGGAGTTCCACTAAGGAACTAATTATACCTTTTGAAAACCCGGAAAGAGTATTTTGCTCAAAAAGGAGGCTATTCGAGACACCTGGTCTTGTGGAGTCGAGTTCACCGGAGCTCAATTTATTTTTTGACATCGAAGAACATTTAGAATAAGAAACTAAAAAAATTATGACATAAAAAATGGAGCAATACATGAGCAAGACCCGTGAAAACTATGGGTTAGGAGTTGTTAGGCCCAAGATTAATGACAAAACTTACTTTGAATTAAAAGGGCAATTGATATCATCAAATAACGTCATACTTTACTATCATTTATCCCATGTATTTTACCCACTTTTATATAATTATTGCAAGATATTGGTAATTAATTGCTTAAAGTTTATTATTGCAGTAATTATGGAGTCACTTGTAAAGAAGAAGCAAAAAAGCGCAGTTCTAGAGCTTAAACGAAGACATTTGAAGAATACTATTTTCTGCACCTATACGCCGTATCTAGCAAAGAAGATACGGCGTATCAGCGCCAGCTCAACATAAGAAACGCGTAATGATTAATTCCCGATCCGGCGTATCCACTACGACCAATACGCCTATGCATAGCTGTTCATCAGTCAAAGATATGCATTTAATATGATTGATGGTAATTATCTTAATTGATTTGATCTTATCGCGGACTCCAAGGAAATTAAGCCCTATACGCCGTATCCACTTATCCCAATATGACGTATCCAGGCGTATTTCAGACACTATAAATACAAGACTCAAAAATGAGTTTTAGTGTGCAATATCACATTCTCTGTATACTATACAACTAAAGTCGAATTTCTCGAGCCAAGAAGAGCAGCCAAGGTCGAGCACTACTCCTAATTCCATAGAATACATCATGTAATTCATACTTTCTTAATCATTTGATTTTTAATTGTTTGATCACGTTTGTAATAATGACAATGATTGTGGGCTAATACCCTCGGGTATTAGCCATGTTAATGAAGATTATAATGATTGGTTTGTTTTAATCAGGCTTTGCTTAATTTATCGTTGTTGTTTAATTATGTTTATTGCCTTATACTTGTTTATGTGCTTGTCATGCGACCTATCATTCAACTGGGTCTAGGGAGACCTAACCAGTAACCTAGATGTCGGGATGGCTCTCCATGTTGTATTCTATATGCCCGGACCAATAGGATCACAAATGACACCTTATCATTACTCTTTGATTATGAGCTTAGTTGACCGGCACGTGACCCGATAATTGTTCAACCAGTATTGTTCTTAGTTAATTTGTAATTGATTTTGGTGGTGGAGTACCAGTGTATGATTCAACATCAAGCAATAAGTGGGTAAAGTCTCGATGGGCTAGGGTCTTAACAGGATCACCACTGCTTTAATTCCCTATGATAGATTATAATTAGACTATATGATGCTTTATGTGGATGCGTTAATCGTGACAGGATTGTTCGTGTCTAGGTCTTAGGAAGAAGTACCGCCTAAGTCTTAAGAATGATATGCCCCTTCGAGATAAGCAAGCCATTGCACTAATTAATCAAACATGCGTTTAATTGGATTTAATATGGTTAATACAGTTTTCTATTATTTGGCTCGTACTGCTCTCTTGCTTGTGTTATTTGCTTTAGTTTATTTTGTTCTTTAAATTGTTATTTGTCACCGTAAACCTATGCCAGTCTCTCAGGGTGAAAACCCCCCATCTTGTTAGAAAACCGTATATAGCATAGGTTTAACTTGTAATTAATCTAATCTAGAATAGCTTAAATACTAAATTGGATAATTGGTTAACTCTCACTCTTAGTGTTCGACACCCTACTTACCGCGAAGCTACATCTTGACCGGGTACTCTGCCCGTTAAAGTGTTGTCTTTCGGTTAGTCGGCTAAATATAAATGTAAAACTTTGATAACTATAAATAACACCTATCCAACGACACATCAATTCCAACAACAAGTTTCATCAATGTATCAGTGATGTTTAAATATGAAGCGACACGCTGGTTTTTCTTTTTAATCATTCGTCTGTTAGCACTTGGAACCAGATGTTCTTCAGAGACAATTGTTGCTTGTGGATTTGCTCTTGACATGTTGGATTCTGAGAATAAGATTCAAAGTTGATTATTTTCATATGAATACAAACTTAAGCACATTTATTTCAATTTATGTTTTTATTCTCTTTGTCTGTTTTGTATGGAGGAGCGTTTCATTTTGTCCATACTTAAGTCATTTTTCTTTCTCATGTGCCTTTTTACTTGCTTTTTAACACAAGACGTATGCTCTTTTTTTTCACACAATTTTTATCTCTCGTTCTGTTTTTCTTTATTCTTACTTTGATTAAGTTTGAGGATACTATTTTGATGCGGTAGTCGTAAGGGACTTCTACACGAAGTTTTACAACTCCCTATGCAGTGTACCTAACCGTTGTAGTGTAGTATAGGCAAGGCTCGGGGGTTGTTATCGTTCTCTAGGTGAATAGCTTTGTGAAGGCTGGATCGAATGTTCACTTAAGGTTTAAGGGTTGAAGGAAGATTCTTTTTATGTTTTTATATTTAATGAAAGCAAGTAAATACTGGTTTTAGAGAGGTTTTGGTTTTAAGCTAATTAATTACTAATAAACTAAATAACAATTATACAATGAAGCGTATTCACCTGGGATGCACTACTCGTTACTAGCTATCTAATTCTACCTATTGCTTTGTCACACTTGAGATGTAATGTGTAAGTAGTTCCTAATTCATGAACGGATTACACGAACTCGTCGTCTATGTAATATTCTATTAGGGCAATGCACAAGTAAGGTAGTATGAAGACTATTACAAGGCCCCTAAGAGTATATTACATGCAATTGAAATATTTTAAGAGGGATCAACCATATAAGGGATAAGGTAGTATGAAGACTGTTACCCATGGTATCCTTTCTACACAATCACGTTTCCCTAGACATATCAACAGTGATACAGACAAAAGCTGATTTTCTAGAGCCTAACGCACACATCCATCAACAAGAAGCAATAAGAAACAAGAATTATAAATTATAATCAATTAAACTCATTGAATCTGTCACAAACAACAAGATCTAATCAATTAATGACAAGGTTTATGCATTCCCAAATAAATACTAGATGAATTAGCCAAGCATACTCAAACAATAGAAATCATATTTAACAAAAGGAATTGAAGACAAGATTTAAGATATAAGTGATAATCAAACCATTACAAGATGTTTATGGAATGAATTAAGTCTTCTAAGTTGCTGGAAAAACACCTACCCAAACCCTTCAGTCGGCCCTAGGGTTTGGGGCTTAATAAAAACAAAGTTATAAGGTTGTATTTGTAGGCAAAACCTAAATAGACCTTTATGACGGCGTCACCAATAACATGTGATGCCGTCAAGTCGACATCTTTCGCGTGATTGTAGATTTTCTCGCTGCGAACGCGTGGGCTATTGAATCGTCAAAATCCGAGTTCGTATGAAAGAGTTATAATCAAAACAATATATGGTACTTAGCGCGCTCGTTGAATGATCATCTTTATCTAGAAGCTTCTAGGGTTGATATGAGTCGGTTACGTTATGACGTCGTCGCCAAATCTTGTGACGCCGTCGTGGGATGAAATGTGACGGCGTCACGTGTATCTTGTGACGTCGTCTCCAGCCGCTAAGAACATAAACTTGAGATATGTTGGTGTAGGTTCGTAGTCTTGTCCGTTTCTTCTCTAAATGAGACCAAGTCACGTGTATTTCCTTTAAATGCCTTCCAGATGCTAAATACCTGAAAAAAAACGATTAAGTGCCTATTTTGGGCATAAATGCATAATTTAGGGGGTTAAATGATCCCAAAAAAGTGTATAAAATGACACCTCATCAAATACCCATACACTTGAGATTTGCTTGTCCTCAAGCAAATAGGCTTTTCTACCTAGACAATAGCAGTATGAGGGTCATTTTACCTACTCTTTAAAAGTATTTTACAACACAACCTTCTAGACCTCGTAATTAAAAGCACGAAAAGTATATACTAGCACCTCACATAAGTGTTTGAGATTCTCTCTTTCACTCGGGTGTATAATAAATTATAACATAAGGGGGAAACAAAAAATCAACACTCATTGCCTGTTAGAGAACCTTTCAACCTTCTTAGACTAGGTCTCGGTTTCATGGAGCCAAACACCTAATAAGCCACCAAGGTACAGACCTTTTTCTTCTCTCCCTGAGTCTAGGATTCTATTTCCACACAAATACAAAGCATTCGGGATTTTTCATCACTTTACTATATGTATCATTACTATATACTACTATGTATGCATATGCATTGTTAAAATCTTGTTTTCCTATCATTTAAACCCGAATGTGACCAATATTCTCAAAAAAAAACTTTCCTTTCTCCATGACTAGACAAACACTCAATATGATTTTTACATTGGTTAATACAAAATAAAAACGTTTTCTTTCATACATCTCATATGCCTCTTGAATTGTAAAGGAATGCATAACTAATATGTATTTCCGGGTACATTCAATCGTAGCAACATCAAATCAAGGAGACTTTGGGTTATCTCATAATTATATTTTCTTTTGAGTCGAGAAATCGCACCTCCACATTGTTTTCATATAGGCACACACCAGAACTCTTTGCTTTTCTATCATGTATTTAATGTTAATGGCTCCCTGCATACTGCAGACCGCTGTTCCCTTCAATATCGAAGACCGGCTTCCATCTGCACATGGAACCGGCTGTCAGTGGAATATGCATAGCGATTTTTAAACTTCAAAAACTTTTTTTCCCTCCACTTTCAACCTATTCTCAGCTAATAGGCCTTAGAAGTTGACCTTTAAGCAATTCTAATCATTAGGATTTTACCTAATTTGGAAGATAAAGCATTTAATAAACTATAAAATTTGTTTATTAATAGATCTCTTGTTCCAAATACCCTTTCACCCATCTTTTTTAAAGAACCTTACTAACCTTAACCATGCCGAAGTCAAAGAATGACAAAAAGAATGTCAACGCGTTCAAGAGAACCACCAGAATAAGTGTCCGAGCTTGTTGCCTAGTCAACGCTCGACCCACTTCACCACCTTATCAAAACTTGTATCCTCCCACCGACTACCAAACAGCTCCACCATAAAGTCCTAATGTGTCTCCACCCCTTTCCCCAATTACCTCACCAGGAATCTCACCAAGTCATCTCTTAAGTACTCCCAAAACAACCCCTCCACCCTTAACTTCTCCACCACCGGCACCATCACAACCGTCAAACAAACCTCTCCATTGGCTATTAACTTGGATCATGTTGAATTAATCATCTCTACTCCGCTCCACATAACCTCACCATATTTTTGATTCACTTGAGTGATTTAACCCTCCTCGACCACCAATCCGGCCCACCAAAACACCATAGACCATCTTTGAAACTATCGAGCCCCTTAGTGAACTAAACACCGGCCTCTTCCCACCATGGAACCACCTCTCCACCAATCCACCACATCTTTCTGCCATAGGACCCAAACACCTCCCTTTCCCGTTCTCACTCATAAAGCGAGTTATACGATCATGTGTCAAGCGCACCACGAGGTGATTGTCAACGACCACTATGAAAAGTGAGGTTTTAGAGCCTCAACCACATTCTCGATCGGACCTTGATGTTCTTCTCTGCTTACAAAGAACCCAGACCCCTATATTGGTTTGAGGAGGGGAAATAATTATAAATAAACTTTGATTTCTTTCGTCTATCTAAGAACTAGTCCTTGTCCTTAGTTTTTCCCATTTTTGTATTAGACCAAATGTCTCAAGAATGGTTGATAATTTTATCACAAGGAATATAATATTTTTTTGTTTTTCTATAAAGTGATTGTATATGCTTTTAATTTTCCTTGCACAGTATCTTGATTATGTTTATACTAACAATTATTTTCAAAAAGTCAAAATTCTGACTTTGTGTCAGGGAGCTAGTTCCTCAACTAGAAGACGGATTCTATACCTTTCAGATAGAACCGACCCACGCCGGTTCTACCATTAGCAATTTTTTGTTTCTTGCTTCTAACTTTTTGTCTTGTAGGTACTCTCAAAGCAAGGGGAGCTTACACCAAATTCGCTAATATTTTTTTTGTAGCATTACTTTCTTTGGATGATTCCCCTCCTTAAAGAGGATGGCCCCCCGGCAAAGGGGAGTATTGCATCTTGATTCTTTCTTAATCAACTCTCATTATTGCATTCGATTTACTTCGGATCAACTCATACTTATATCATTGCATCTCATATCTAGAACTTTTTGTTTCGACAAAAAGGGGGAGAAGGGAAGTAAAAAGTAAAAAGACTTCAATTTAACTTCCCGCTCTAATTTTTACTTCCAACAATTTATGTTTTGTCATCAACAAAAAGGGGGAGATTGTAAATACAAATAAACCGATAAAAACGTTTATTTCTATCTTACGATCTTCTCGTGTTTTGTCGATAACAATTCATAAAATCGTTACAAGTAAAAATCTAAGAACACATATATTTCATATCTTAGACTTTTAATATTTGTAATTCTTTACATCATTGATGACATAATCATCTTACCATATCTTAGGCAAATCTACCAAGATTGCACATGATATTTCAAGATTTGACAATCTAAAATTCGGATTGTGTGTCAGGTTGCCAGTTCCATCATTTTACACTGTCCGGTTCCATTTGGTAAAAGGAACTGCCTAGAACTGGGCTACAGGGCAAGCCAGTTCCATTGGCTTATACTGGTCGGTTCCCTTCTGCAGAAGGAATCGACGGAACCGTGCTACAGTACCAAATTATGCCTATAAATACCAAGCCATTTCTCATGTTTTACTTACCCATTCTCATTCTTATCTTTCTTATAATCTGATCATTCTCTCATTTTTAGTTCTAAATAGTTCATATATCATTTGTAGGTAATTCTCTTTGTAGAAGAAATTGCCGAAATAGCATACGAGACGATCAAAGTTCAAGCAACCTTGTTTCGCATCTTCATCACATTATCAAGATCACTTTTCTGTATCTTGTACATCATTTAGTAGTTGTGGTATCATTCATCATCCTTGTAAAAGAAGTGTGATTGCATTGGGTTGATTCTACCTTTGTTAGAATTCGGTATTTAGATTTATACCATTTAAAGGGTGTAAGCGACGTTGTGAGGCTTCTCCGCCGATTAAAGGAGATTGGTGACTAGTGTTTACAAACTCTCGAGTAGGTGACTCGTGGAGTGGAGTAAGGCAAGGAAGGTGTCCTTGTAGCCGGACCATTATATACGCTTGTGTCTCGGTTTTATCTTTCTTACTCTCTACTTACTATTCTTGCATTCTTTACTTACTTTATAAATCATACAAACATCAATGTCGTCAGACTTCACATAATATGAAAAATAATTTTCAAAAAGCTAATTTTAAATGGTAAAACTATTCAACCCTCCCTTCTAGTTTTCCACAGGCACAACAACCGGATAATTTTTATGGTTGCAACCACAATCTTCATTTTGCACTGCTTTCAAGTTTGCAGACCTGAGCCTTTTCAGTTTTCTTCTATTGCTTGGATTATTATCCATGTGATGTCACAGTCTTTAAACTTCACTCATCTGATCATCTACATAGTTGTATTTTCTTCTTTTCGATACCTATTTTTGTTAAATTCACCATGTGCAGGTTGTAGTTCTATAACGATTTCATGAACTGGAATACGATGTTTCATCCAGGTAAGTCACTAAAAATGTTATACCCTTTTTCTTAAACGCAATTCCTTGGGCTATGATGAATCTTAAAAGGCCACATTTTTTTCGTTTGGCTATCTACAAATTATTCGATTTCTGAGCCCATTTGTGCATGGAATTGTACGTTGTTTTTGGCTTTTTACAATATTTATTATGAACATGTTTACTTCACTTATAGTTGGTGTTAAAGAGTCAAAAAATAGTTTCAGTTGTATAATTGAAATGCAATGCGCTGTTGTTTATACCTACGCAGTCCGCGTAACATTACTTATACTCTTTTCTCCCATTCTTTTCACAACACCGACATCATTGGTATAATGCCACATTGGTCTTAAACATGAACGTGTAATTTCCCCAGGATGATGGGTCACGAATAGGACAAACCAGATTGGGGGGGGGACTAGATGATTCGTGAAATGAGTTATAAAAACCACTGTCTTGAGCGTATACTGAAAAACACAATTAAGTGAATGTGTGTGTTACTATGATGTATACTGAAGAACATTGCAGTGGTCGACAATTAATGAACTGACTGTTTCTCATGACAAACTCTGTCTACAAAATTATCAATCTAAAAGCATTACATTCTTGCCTGAATTACTTTAGCCTTAGACATGCTTGTAACACCCCCAAAATTGGGGCTCGCACGAATGTAATTTCCGGGAGCCGTTACTTCATGATCCCATTACACCAGTCATGAGAGAACGACCTCAAAGTGTCGTTTTGAAAAGTATCTCTTGTAAAGTTAGAATCCAATGCACCATTATAATAGCCAAGCCATCCTAAATTCACCTGAAAACAGCAGCTTAAAAGTGTCAACATTAAAGTTGGTGAGTATCAATAGGGTTTTTGTAAGAATAATAACTGAAAATCCCAAATACTAATATATAGGTTTTACTGTGTTACAAGTTTTTGTGGGGTTTGTTGGTTGTTTGAGTTGGGTTTTGTTGATAGGGTTGTTTGTTTTGGTTGTTGGTATGTTGGGATTTGGCGAGACATTTCAAAGGCCTGATATGTAATAAAGCCATACAAGACTTGCAACGCATAAACCTACATACATAGGTTTCCTTAAAATATATAATCCCAAAATGTTTCAAGTATATTTATTGTAATGAACACAATATCCAAAAATGTTTAAAGTAGATATTATAATAAGCATAATATCCCAAATAGTTTCAAGTATATTTATTGTAATGAACACAATATCCAAAAATGTTTCAAGTAGATATTATAATGAGCACAATATCCCAATTAGTTTCAAGTATGTAAAAAATGATATACGATTACTCGTAAGTTCATGGAAACTGTGACTAGGACTTGTAAATATGCCACTTTATTCAAGGCACGGTAAATGTTCATTAGTATATAGTTGTTGGTCGTGTAGACACCAATCCATTCATATCCGACATGGTATAACGTTCGTTAGTTCGATCTCGAACTAGTGAGAGCTAATCACCCGAACGGGGGTTGTCAATCCCCAATAGATCTATTTTATAACATTCGCGCTCACCCTCCAAGTGATTTACAGTTCATGAAACCTAAGCTAATCCGTAATTATTCGATTAAAAGTCAAGTATATGTTTACGTCCAAAAAGTAAACCAAGTATTGTATCTTATCGCATGACAAGTAAAGAAGTGCATAAATCAATTTGTAATCAACCAAGTAAATGTATTTATAATCAAGCATGTTCTCACCCCAAAACTTATAAAACAAATCATGTAAAACGTGGGGTTATGAACTCACCTCGAGTGAGCTAATATCAAGTATATCACGCAAAATGCGTCCGATAATCGCCGAATGCAACCTAATCCAATATAGGTCGTATGAGTACTCGAGTATGTTGTCTAACAACTACCATATATAATCCTATTTAGTTATCATCATACTATCGTTCGGGCTATCATAATTAAGAGGTCATGACATGACGTACGAGGAGCTAGATACTTTAAAATCGTACATATCCAACACTCGTCAATAAAACGCCATCGCGAAGAGGCCTCATTATGAAATTCCCTAAGTAATATAGCACTTTGGTAACTATAACACATATATATCTATATAGCTAATCATCAATCTAATCGTTTTAGCGAAATCATATTTATAAGGTAAAAACGTTTAATAATTA
This sequence comes from Tanacetum coccineum, assembly GCA_026074375.1. Classification (NCBI taxonomy): domain Eukaryota; kingdom Viridiplantae; phylum Streptophyta; class Magnoliopsida; order Asterales; family Asteraceae; genus Tanacetum; species Tanacetum coccineum. The sequence goes on from BQNB010023451.1 coordinate 47,855, forward strand.
CTGCCTTTAGGCAAAAATGGACATAACTTTGTCCGTTTTTAGAGTCCGTTTCTTACTATCTCGCGTTCATTACGCCCAACAGGAAAGCTTTCGTAGTAAGACGAGTGATCATAAAATCACATTTTTAGGTTTTCATGATTCTGATGTGAATAGTGTTTTTACTGTTCATTACAGATTATAACTTATTAACGCAAAACCCGTAAATGCCGTATCTTATTCGTTATAGCTCCGTTTTTAGCGATTCTTTCGAGCACGTTCTTGTAATTGAAAGTTTTATCATATTATTGATGTTTATAAAGTATAAGTTTCTGTGGTGAATAGTACTTTTTATAAAAATTGTTTGTTTATTTTTTATAAAAGTATTAAAACTATCGTAAACCTTGTAAATAGCGTAATCTTCTCTTCTTCGTTTTAACAGTTTTTTTTTCGAGTTCTTTATGACCCCTCGATCCTTGTGACCAGTAGTATTTTATAAAATCCATAAAAAAATATGTAAATTTTCGATTACAAACCGCCCACCCTTACGATATTTTTTTTAAAATGTGTTGTAAAACTTGTTTTTGAGGACTTATTTTAGCTTTACCGACGTTTGTTACAAAACCCATTAGAACCCTTAATAATCTTATGTCTTATAATATATTAGGTTCCCATTAGTCATTGTTTGTCCAAGATTTCAAGATAACAAGTGTTCTAATCTCACTTTTAATCAAAACCCATTAAAGAAAACCCTAAATGGTGATTTAGCTAAATAAAACATATGAACACATAAAATCATAAGTATGAATACATAAAGAGTCTTAGATAACCTTAATATGATAAGTAGTATGATGACAAACACAATCCAAACCCCATCTTTTGGATCACAAATCCAAGCTTTGCAAGTATGAAAACCCTAGAATAGTTTGAAACCCAATCTTCCATTCTATCTGCTTCTAACACTTGTACAATGGTTAACCAATGCTTGCAAACAACCTTAGAAGGTCCTTGAGGAATGATGTGTGTATATTGTATAAGTGGTAAAAAATTTGTATGAGATGTGTAAATGGGAGTTCTTGAGTCCGTGGCATGTATAGAGAGTAAATGGAGAGATTTTTGTGTTTTTACAACCACCTTAGGAATGTGTTTTGTATGTTTTTCTTACTAGTTAAGCCTTTATATAGGGCTTAACTAAGGTTAAGAAACTCTAGTTAAGTTAACTAGGGTTAAGTTAAAGGAAAATATCTAAAAGATATTTTAGATAAATATCTAATAAATATCTTATAAATATCTTGCATAATATCTCTTGTAAATATCTTGTTAATTAAACGCGAGCTATGACCAAGGTTGAGGAACAAAGATGACACGGTTCATAAAATGATATTTTATGATCATAAGAATAATAGCGAGACATGTCATAAATTTTTACGATGCTCAAAACGATTAACGAACGCACGATCAACCGTTGACTCGCGAAACGTCAAAAATAAAAATTATCAATTCTTCTCCAAATTTTTCATAATAAAATACGAAAATATTTATTAGCGACAAATAAAATTTTAAATGTCGACGCTCGTTCACGGAAACTCGTAAAATAATATTTACGACAATCGGGGCAGACGCAATCGTCCCGTAACATGACCTGAAAACACGGGTGTGAATGCTAACTAAAATACAACCATTGTCGTTTTCTATGAAATGTACACATTGACTCAATTTTGGAATCAGCTTTACAATGTCTATTTCCGATGAGCAGCTCTGTGTTCAAAAGATCAGTCAACAATGGCGAGCTTTAGCAATGGAGGTTGTGAATTATGTTGCTTAAATTCAAGTTATTTTCACGTTGACTGATTATTTTAACACATAAATTCGTGTGTAGACTATCAATGTATGTAGTCATTCCAGATGGTATGTATTTAAGAAGTTTCAGATCTAGGCAATGATGACATTGGTTATTGGTGGCGCATCGTTTCAGAGTGTGTCAGCAACGGTGGGCACCCATGCCATACACATAGCGACAGTCGAGTTGGCTTCCTGTATGCAACATTGTCCGTTTTATTCTGAGCCTTAAAACTTGTTTCTATGTGCATTTTACTTGGATCTTACAAGCGGTTCACCATAAAATTAGACATGCTCCACTAAATAGGCTGCTCACAACCCGAACCAAATTTGTTTGTTCAAGTATGCAAGCACATTACATTTCCCCCTTTTTTGTTTTAACTATTGCTCCAAGCAATGATGATCCGCTAAAACTGCTACTATCTACTCTCTCATATTAGTGGGTTATACGTTCACTGTGTTTTTTGTACCCGGTAGATGTAGGATCAGTTGTTCATATCAACTCAGACCATTGAACGAAAAACTTGTTTAATGCTTTTAGTTGATTGCAACAGCCGGTCCTACAAAATCCACATACAAGAATTCAGCCTGTTCGTGTTCGTGCCTTTTTACATGTTACTGTCTTGTGAATGTGCAATATGTGCGCATCTTTACTCTGTTGGAGTCCCTAGGTTTGGTGCGCTATTTGGTTCGACCGGCTTGCTTGATCTTGTAGTTCTTTTTAGATGATCACTAGTAACTCAATGGAGTCGCCATTTTATATAAACTACGAGCGATCAGTTTCTATGTTCCTGTTACCTCTTTCTTTTACTAAAAAATTTCAACTTTGACTAATCTGTCGCATACTGGTGATTCCTCCGTCTGAATGTAGGCTACTGGATGCCTAAGCTAACAGTTTTGCCCTTGATTCAGTATTGATGCACATTACATGGGGAAAGCTATCTGGAAGGTTATTGCAAATAGGGTTTTGGACTACACATGCGTCTCCCGATTAGTATAAAAAATAACTTATAACCATGCGCGTGTGATAGTGGCAAAACCCTTATCGAACCTCCATCGTTCCAGAATACGCTTTGACATGCAAAGATGTTGTCGGCAGCTTCTTTTGAATCTTCATCAGGTGCGCCGTTTATTTAAATTTGTTTTCTGGTTGCGTCGAGTACGAATAACTTACAATTGTTGATAGTCACAAAACATTTCCTCGATGCGTTAAGCTGGCTAACAGCACAATTAGTCTGATTGCATCCTTCAACAAGATAACTGATAGCAAAAATATGTATGGTCGTGATGCACTATCCATGCAAAAGATTATGCATGCGTACTCTACATATTTGGTTATCAGTTCTTCTATTGAGTGGTATAAAGCGTCTGCTTTTGCCACTAAACGAACCGAGGATATATTTTGTAACGTACCATACTCAACCCGTCAAAAAGCCGATATCAGTGATGCATAGCCGTGTATAAAGGACGATCGAAAATGCAAGAGAACGTGGCGAAAAGCAACCTGCACCAAATTATTTGTCATGACGTTCTCTTGGAATTTGCATCGTCCTTTGGTGCAAGCCATTGTATCAACAATCCCGGTTTTTTGTCGATCTGAGTATGGTACGTTACAAAATATATCCTCGGTTCGTTTAGTGGCAAAAGCAGACGCTTTATACCACTCAATAGAAGAACTGATAACCAAATATGTAGAGTACGCATGCATAATCTTTTGCATGGATAGTGCATCACGACCATACATATTTTTGCTATCAGTTATCTTGTTGAAGGATGCAATCAGACTAATTGTGCTGTTAGCCAGCTTAACGCATCGAGGAAATGTTTTGTGACTATCAACAATTGTAAGTTATTCGTACTCGACGCAACCAGAAAACAAATTTAAATAAACGGCGCACCTGATGAAGATTCAAAAGAAGCTGCCGACAACATCTTTGCATGTCAAAGCGTATTCTGGAACGATGGAGGTTCGATAAGGGTTTTGCCACTATCACACGCGCATGGTTATAAGTTATTTTTTATACTAATCGGGAACGCGTGATAGTCACAAAACCCCTATTGCAATAACCCTTCCAGATACGCTTTCCCCATGTAATGTGCATCAATACCTTAATCAAGGGCAGTAGCGGCATCAGTAAGCCTACAATACAGACGGAATCACGCAGTATGCGACAGATTAGCAAGTATGAAATTATTAGTAAAATAAAGAGGTAACAAGAACATAGAAACCTGATCGCCGTAGTTTATATAAAATGGGCAAACTCCACATGAGTTACTAGCTGATCATCTAAAAAAGAACTACAAAGATCAAGCAAGCCGGTCGAACCAAATAGCGCACCAAACCTAGGGACTCCAACAGAGTAAAGATGCGCACATATTGCACATTCACAAGACAGTAACATGTAAAAAGGCACGAACACGAACAGGCTGATTCTGTATGTGTCTTTTTTGTAGACCGGCTGTTGCAATCAACTAAAAGCATTAAACAAGTTTTTCGTTCAATGGTCTGAGTTGATATGAACAACTGATCCTACATCTACCGGGTACAAAAAACACCGTGAACGTATAACCCACTAATATGAGAGAGTAGATAGTAGCAGTTTTAGCGGATCATCATTGCTTGGAGCAATAGTTAAAACAAAAAAGGGGGAAATGTAATGTGCTTGCATACTTGAACAAACAAATTTGGTTCGGGTTGTGAGCAGCCTATTTAGTGGAGCATGTCATATTTATGTGAAACCCGCTTGTAAGATCTAAGTAAAATGCACATAGAAACAAGTTTTAAGGCTCAGAATAAAACGGACAATGTTGCATACAGGAAGCCAACTCGACTGTCGCTATGTGTATGGCATGGGTGCCCACCGTTGCTGACACACTCTGAAACGATGCGCCACCAATAACCAATGTCATCATTGCCTAGAATCGAATACTTCATATATACATACCCTCTGGAATGACTACACATTGTATCTACAACACCAATTTATGTTGTAAAATAAATCAGTCAACTGAGAAATAAACTTGCAATTTAACGCGAACATAATTCACAACCTCCATTGCTAAAGCTCGCCAATTGTTGACTGATCTTTTGAACACAGAAGCGCTCACACGAAAAATAGACATTTTAAAAGCATGTATCCAAAATTGAAGTCTAAGAGTGTAGCAACATTTCATAGAAAACGACAATGGTTGTATAGTAGCATTCTAACACCCCGTGTTTCAGGTCATTGTACGACGATTGCGTGCCCGATATCGTAAATATTATTTTACGAGTTTCCGTGAACGAGCGTCGACATTTAAAATTTTATTGTCGCCTAATAAATATTTTCGAATTTATATTATAAAAATTTGGAGAAGAATTGATAATTTTATTCATTGACGGTTTCGCGAGTCAACGGTTTGATCGTAAGCGTCGTTTAATCGATTTGAGCATCGTAAAAAATTTATGACATGTCACGCTATTATTCTTATGATCATAAATTATCCATCTTATGAACCTTGTCATCTTTGACCTCAACATGGTCATGGCTCCGTTTACGTAACAAGATATTTACAAGAGATATATGCACAGATATTTATAAAGCAAATTATTAGATATTTATCTAAAATATCTTTTAGATATTTCCTTTAACTTAACCTCGTTAACTTAACTAAGTTTCTCAACCTTAGTTAAGCCCTATATAAAGGCTTAACTAGTAAGAAAAACATACAAAACACATTCCTAAGGTGTAAAACACAAAAATCTCTCCCATTTCTCTCTATACATGCCACGGCTCAAGAACACCCCTTTACACAATCCATACAAATTTTTTCTACTCACTTATACAAATATACACACATCATTCCTAAGACCTTCTAAGGTGTTTTCAAGCATTGGTTAACCATTTACAAGTGTTGAAGCAAAGAATGGAAGATTAGGGTTTCAAACCTAATCTAGGGTTTTCATACTTGCAAGCTTGGATTTGTGATCCAAACAAGGGTTTGGATTGTGTTGGTCATCATACTACATATCATTAAGGTTATCTAAGACTCTTTATGTATTCATACTTATGATTTTATGTGTTTATATGTTTTATTTAGCTAAATCACCCATTTTAGGGTTTCTAATGGTTTTTGATTAAAGTGAGATTAGACACTGTTATCTTGAATCTAAGGACAAAAAACAAGACCTAATGGACCTCTAATATATATAAGACAATAAAGATATTAAGGGTTCTTATGGGTTTGTACACAAAGTGGTAAAGCTACAAAGTCCTAAACACAAGTTCTTTTAAACACATTTTGAAAAAAATATCTTAAGGGGCTGTTTGTAATTCGAAATTTACATATATGTTTTATGATTTTATAAAATACTACATGTCACAAGGATCGAGGGGTCATAAAGAACTCGAAAAACCGATTAATAACGAAGAAGATACGCTATTTACAAGTTTACGATAGTTAATACTTTTATAAAACAATTTTTATAAAAAGTACTATTCACCACAGAAACTTATACTTTATAAACATCAATAATATGATAAAACTTTCAATTACAAGAACGTGCTCGAAAGAATCGCTAAAAACGGAGCTATAACGAATAAGATACGGCATTTACGGGTTTTGCGTTAATAAGCTATAATCTGTAATGAACAGTAAAAACACTATTCACATCAGAATCATGAAAACCTAAAAATGTGATTTTATGATCACTCGTCTTACTACGAAAGCGTGGGCGTAAGAAACGCGAGAAACGGACTAAAAACGACAAAGTTATGTCATTTTTGCTAAAGGCGTAATTATAAACGTTTTTACCTTATAAATATGATTTTGCTAAAACGATTAGATGGTGATATAGCTATATAGATATATATGTGTTATAGTTACCAAAGTGCTATATTACTAGGGAATTTCATAATGAGGCCTCTTCGGATGGCGTATTGACGAGTTGTTGGATTTACGATTTAAAGTATCCTAGCTCCTCGTACGTCATGTCATGACCTCTTAATTATGATAGCCCGAACGATAGTATGATGATAACTAAATAGGATTATATATGGTAGTTGTTAGACAACATACTCGAGTACTCATACGACCTATATTCGATTTAGGTTTGCATTGGGCTTCTCGGACGCATTTTGACGTGATATAGTCTATGATATTAGTAGCTCACTCGAGTTGACAGTTCATAACCCCACGTTTTACATGATTTGTTTTATAAGTTTTGGGGTGAGAACATGCTTGATTATAACGAGCATTTACCTTGGTTTGATTACAAATTGATTTATGCACTTCTTTACTTGTCATGCGATGAGATACAATACTTGGTTTACTTTTTGGACGTAAACACATACTTGACTTTTACTCGAATAATTACGGATTAGCTTAGGTTTCATGAACTGTAAATCACTTGGAGGGTGAGCGTGAATGTTATAAAATAGATCTATTGGGGATTGACAACCCCCGTTCGGGTGATTAGCTCTCACTAGTTCGAGATCGAACTAACGAACGTTATACCATGTCGGAATAATGGATTGGTGTCTACACGACCAACAACTATATACTAATGAACATTTACCGTGCCTTGAATAAAGTGGCATATTTACAAGTCTACGTCACAGTTTCCATGAATGTGTAAACTATACAATATGTGATATATGTGGAAGTTATGATCATGATACACATGGTTATAATAGGATCATTTCTCTAAGAAGATGAATCAAACCAAGAAACCCTCAGCATGTCATAAAAAATTGTGACACATGTGGTAGCACAATTCATACCACAACTGATCACAATGACACTGAGTGGTTTAGAAGAGGTGAAGCACTTCAAGCTAAGAAAGCTAAAGCACCCCAATCTAAAAAGGCTGAATCATCAAATGCTAATAGATCTAAGACTCTCACTAAAAGGTGGATTTCTAAGCAAAACTAACCATTTTAAACTTATTTGTGCAGTGTGACATCAAGAAACCCATCTGGTACCTGGATAGTGGATGCTCAATGTATATGACTGGTGTCAAAAGTTATCTGCACAAATATATGAAACAACCAGGACCTAAGGTAGTGTTTGGAGATGACTCTACATTAACCACTAAAGGTTATAGTTGTATAAAATGTAATGGTATAGTTCTCACAAAAGTAGCATTTGTAAATGGTCTTAAGTATAATTTAATTAGCATTAGTCAACTATGTGATGCTAAATATATTGTACAGTTTGATGAGAAAAGAGGAATAATCTTCAACTTCAACAAAAAAGTTGTAATGATTGCTCCAAGAGTGAGAGATGTATATGTTCTTGACATGAAATCTTCAGCTCAAGAATCTTGTTTCTTTTCCAAAGCTTTTGAAAATCTCAATTGGCTTTGGCACAAAAGACTTGCTCATCTAAACTTCAAAAAAAATTAACAAACTAGTAAAACAAAATATTGTTATTGGTCTTCCCTCACTTGTCTATTCAAAGTACAAACCATGTTTATCATGTAAAAAGGAAAAGCATCATAGGGCCAGCTTCAAAACAAAACAAACATCTTCTATCAAGAATTTTCTTCATCTTCTTTACATGGATTTATTTGGACCTGTAACTCCTAGGTCCATCAACCATGAAAAGTACACCCTTGTCATTATTGATGAGTATTCAAGGTACACCTGGGTATACTTCCTAAAGAAGAAAAGTCAAGCACCTGAAACCATCATGTCATCCATCAAAAGAGTTGAAAATCAAAATGACATCAAAGTCAAGCAACTCAGAACTGACAACGGAACTGAATTCAGGAATAGCATTCTTGTCAACTTTTGTGATGAAAAAGGGATTTCTCAAAACCTTTCCTCTCTATACACACCTGAACAAAATGGTGTTGCTGAAAGGAAAAATAGAACCATCATAGAAGCTGCAAGAACTATGTTTTCAGGATCTGTCTTTTTAAAACAATATTGGACTGAAGTTGTAGCCACTGCATGCTACACTCAAAATAGATCCACCATTGTTAAAAGACATCTCAAAACTTCCTATGAAATATTTCATTAGAGAATTCCAAACATTGACTTTCTTCATGTCTTTGGATGTCTAGTTTACATCCATAATCATAAGGATCACTTAGGAAAGTTTGATGAAAAAGTTGATGATGTTTATTTCCTTGGATACTCACTTGTTTCCAAAGATTTCAGAGTCTTCAATACAAAAACACAACAAACTGAAGAAACCTATCACATCACATTTGATGAAAGCATTGATGCTATCAAATTCACAAAACCATCAGTAGACAACATCAACATTGCTGAATCTAAAGGATACCCACCTGATGAGTATCTTCATCCTTATGAACCTTCTCAAAGGTATCAAATAAACAGCAATGACGTGTCCTTTATAGAACCCTATGAAATACCTAAACCTATTGTTATTGAAACTGATGTTTCATCTGACCAAAATGGTCAAGCTGATCAAAATGATCATCCAGTTCAAGATGATGAAATCATAAATGATGATCAATATGAACACTCAAATCACACTAATGATGAACAAATCATTGATAACCTCTTAAATACTAAAGATATTCATATCTCTGAACACTTATCCTTTCCAAATGTAAAGGATACTTCAGTTCTAAATGTAGTTTCAGCAATCTCATCTGAATTCCCACATCCATCCCATCTATGGTCTCTCCATTTCCTCAAGAGAGATGGTCTCAGGACAAACATATTAAGCTGGTTAACATCATATGTGATCCAGGAGCTGAAATGCTTACTAGAGCCATGGCTAAGGAACTTAGTGTTGCTTCAACTCATGAATGTCTTTTTATAGATTTTCTATCTGAAGAAGAACCTAAAAAGGTATCTGAAGCACTTAAGCATCCTGGATGGGTTGATGCCATACAAGAGGAACTAAACTAATTTGCCAAAAACAAAGTCTGGATATTGGTTCATGCACCTTATGGTAAAACCATAATTGGTTCAAAATGGGTATTCAAGAACAAAAGAGATAAAACTGGAATTGTCATAAAAAACAAGGCAAGACTTGTAGCTCAAGGCTGCAATCAATAAGAAGGCATAGACCATGATGAAACCTTTGCTCCAGTTGCAAGACTTGAAGCAATTTGGATCTTTATTGCCTTTGCCACTTATATGAACTTCATAGTTTATCAAATGGATGTCAAAAGTGCATTCCTCAATGGTAAACTGAAAGAAGAAGTTTATGTTAAACAACCTTCAGGTTTTGAGAGCAGTGAGTTCCCTAACTATGTTTGCAAATTAGACAAAGCTCTTTATGGACTTAAACAAGCTCCAAGAGCATGGTATGAAACCCCCTCAACCTTTCTCACTAAACATAAGTTTGTAAGAGGTAAGATAGACAACAAATTGTTTGTCTACAAAACTCAAACTGATGTGATTCTAGTGCAAATTTATGTTGATGATATTATCTTTAGGTCCACCAGCACAAAACTATGCAAACAGTTTGCTAAACTGATGACTCAGAGATATAAAATGAGCATGATGGGTGTCCTCACCTATTTCCTTGGATTTCAGATTAAACAATCTAAAAGAGGCATCTCAATCAATCAAGAAAAATTTGTCAAAGATATGCTGAAGAAGTATGACATAAATGGTTCATCAGTGAAAACCCTAATGGTACCCCTTAACAACTTAGGACCTGATCTCAATGGCAAAGCTATAAATGAGACTCAATATAGAGATATGATTTGATCACTTATGTACCTAACTGCAAGCAGACTTGACATTCAATTCTCAACTTGTCTTTGTGCAAGATATCAAGCAAATCCTAAGGAATCCTACCTTATTGCTGCTAAGAGAATTTTTAGGTACCTCAAAGGTACTCCTAGTCTTGGTCTTTGGTATCCAAAATGTTTAGGTTTTGATCTAAAAGGATACTCAGACTCTAACTATGCTGGATGCAACATGGACATGAAAAGAACTTCAGGTGCTTATCAGTTGCTAGGAGGTAAACTTGTGTACTGGAGTGCTAAAAAGTAGCAATCTGTAGCTATGTCCTCACCTAAAGCTGAATATGTAGCTATTACTAGATGTTGTGCCAACATATTATAGATGAAGAGTCAACTCACTGACTATGACATCATATATTAAAAGGTACCCATATTTTGTAATAACACAAGTGCTATTACAATTTCAAACAATCTAGTTCTACACTCAAGAACAAAGCATATTAATATCAAACATCATTTTATCAGAGATCATATACTCAAAGGGGACATTGAATTACACTTCATTCCCACTCAATATCAACTTGCTGATATCTTCACCAAGCCTTTGGATGAACCAACTTTTAAAAGATTGATTGTTTAACTAGGTATGCTGAACATTGATTCAAAACTTAAACCTTTAGTACTAAGTAAAGAAAACTGAAGGATTAGTGTTTCATCCAAAACTGAACAAATTTTATATGTTACAAGTGTTAGTTCAGTTTTTGCATATAAACCTTTAGCTTGCTTGAGTGAAGTAACTGAGCAATCACGTATGTCTCATTTATGGATTTGCATGAGCATGTGTGGTTTTGTCGCCTTCGCTGGAGCATTGGTATTGGTCACATCAAGAACTAAACAAAACTGATTTACCTTCTTTAGTTTAGTTTTTAATCCATAGTTTTGATCTAATTCTTTAGCTTTCTCGGGTGAAGTAATTGAGCAATCACATATGTCTCATTTATGGATTTGCATGAGCATATGTGGTTTTGTCGCCTTCGCTAGAGCATTTGTGTTGATGAAGATTATAATAATCAGTTCAGCATAATATAACACCAAACCTGAACCTAGTTCAACTTTTGAAAATATCAATCACAAGGTCAGTTTTAAAAGCAAAAGTGATTTTCAAAATTAATATAATTTTCTCTAAATGATTTCTTATAAAAGAAATAATTTACTCTTAATGTTATTAAAAAGGGATATCCAAACGTTAACATGACCTCACCTTCTCTCACCTACTTTATAGTCGAACATATGGTTATTCACTATTCCAAGTGTCAGAAAGCACTTTTGCTAACTTTCATTAAATGCAAAGTTTAGCACTCGTGCAAATAAAACCCTAAAAACCTCTCAAAATTCTTATATCTTTCAAAAGAAGATATAATCTTTTTGAAAAGTTTTTCATAACCTCACAAATTATATAAACCCATCACACCAACTTCACAAATTACTTTTTACAAACAACTCATAACATCAAATAACAAACACACACAAAATCAAAACAATTCAAACCCTCAAAACCCTAATAACAAAAATGGCAGAATCATCAAATCCAACCCAAATTCTTTCACAAGAAGAACATATCCAAAAGCAAGAACCAAACACTAAACAACAAGCTAGACCTCCAAGTCCAAATCCTTTTGAACTTGCACCTCAAGTTGAGTTCAACTTTGATGAAATATCCTTCAATGCCAACAATGAAGCTGCCCTTTTATATCCTTCACACCTAAAATCAGAATACTTCAAGGTAGTCTCTGACTTTATCTCTAAATGTTGTCTAAGGGAATCATTTACTAGAGCACTACATCAATACAAAGAATACCTATCTAAGTTCTGATATATTGACAAAACTCTTGAAAACTCCAAAATATGGTTTTTAATTCCTACAGGGGGAATATTAGGAGAAGTAAGTGTCACTATGATGAGGTGTCATTTTATACACTTTTTCGGGGTCATTTAACCCCCTAAATCATGCATTTATGCCCAAAATAGGTACTTAATCATTCCTTTTCAGGTATTTATCATTTGGAAGGCATTTGAAGGAAATACACGTGACTTAGGCTCATTTGGAGAAGAAACAGACAAGACTACGAACCTACACCAACATATCTCAAGTTTATGTTTGCAGCGGCTGGAGACGGCGTCACAAGATACACGTGACACCGTCACATTTCATCCCACGATGGCGTTACAAGATTTGGTGACGGCGTCATAACGTAACCGACTCATATCAATCCTAGAAGATTCTAGATAAAGATGATCATTCAACGAGCGCGCTAAGTACCATATATTGTTTTGATTATAACTCCTTCATACGAACTCGGATTTTGACGATTCAATAGCCCACGCATTCGCAGCGAGAAAATCTACAACCTCACGAAATATGTCGACGTGACGGCGTCACATGTTATTGGTAATATCGTCATAAAGGTCGGTTTAGGTTTTGCCTATAAATACAACCTCATAACTTTGTTTTTATCAAGCCTCAAACCTTAGGGCCGACTAAAAGGTTTGGGTAGGTGTTTTTCCAACAACTTAGAAGACTTAATTCATTTCATAAACATCTTGTAATGGTTTGATTATCACTTATATCTTAAATCATGTCTTCAATTCCTTTTATTGAATATGATTTTTATTGTTTGAGTATGCATGAACCTTGTCATTGATTGATTATATCTTGTTGTTTATGACAGATTCAATGAGTATAATTGATTATAGTTTATAATTCTTGTTTTCTATTGCTTCTTGTGATGAATATACATGTTAGGCTTTAGAAAACTAGCTTTTGTCTATATCGCTTTTGATATGTCTAGGGAAACATAGTTGTGTAGAAAGGATACCATCGGGTAACAGTCTTCATACTACCTTACCCCTTATATGGTTGATCCCTCTTTAGATATTTCACATGCATTTAATATACTCTTAGGGGCCTTGTAATAGTCTTCATACTACCTTACTTGTGCGTTGCCCCAATGAAATATTACATAGACGGCGGGTTCGTGTAATCTGTTCATGAATTTGGAAATACTTACACATTACATCTCAAGTGTGACAAAGCAATAGGTAGAATTAGATAGCTAGAAAGGAGTAGTGCATCCTAGGTAAATTCGCTTTGTTGTAAAATTATCCTCCACGCCATTAGATTAGATTTAGAATTGGTAGTTAGTTAGTTTAAAATAAACCAACCTTCAAACCCGAGATTTACTTGCTTTTATAAAATATAAAATACAAAAAATAATCTTCCTTCAACCCCTAGACCTTAGTGAACATTTGATCCGGCCTTCATAGTGCTATTCCCCTAGAAAATAATAATAACCCTCGAGTCTTACCTTACTACACTATAACGGTTAGGTACTCAGCCTAGGGAGTTGCAAAACTTTTTGTTGAAGTCTAACGACAACTGCATCAAGTTTTTGGCATCGTTGCCCAGGAATAGTTAAGTTTTGA